>JAPYYV010006160.1:0-14606 GCA_030522625.1 Copidosoma aretas | reverse complement strand
GCATCGCATCGAAATTTGGTAAAGAGCTTTTTTGTTTGTCTTGACGAGCTTATTCTCGTGGTATAGTTTTCCTGGAACATTTTCGGAACACCCTGTATACATGTACATATTTAATCGAATAAGGGCGTTCTAGTTTTTTTTTTTGTCATAAAAATGAAACATCAGCAACATTCCACTCGCTTGATTCAAACAAACCTTCAACATTAACGAATCAAGTTCCCAACATCCACGTACAGATCACCGCCCGATGCCTCTAAACCTTTCTTCGGATTTTTAACAGCAGTTGGCACAAGAAAAAGGCTGCTGCACGCGTGTGCGTCCTTTACTTTCCGATGAACAGGAACTATAGGGAACGCAGCTCGCAGCAAACGTTAAAACTCGCACACGCAAAAAAGCCACCGGTGCAGCCGATAATAATTACGGTACCGTCACTGCTGGATAATTTCAAGCCCCCCCTCCCGCCCCCAAATTTTCCCCGGAGAACACAGAGAAATTTCGCGCATCTCCAGCCTCGGAACGGTATTCCCTCGCTCGGCCTATTTGGCTCCTCCTCTGTGTGCCCTCGTTGAAAACGTTGAATGTCGCAGTCATGCCTGAGTCACGATGGAAGTGGAAAAGTACATGCACTTTTTCGATGGCCGCTTTTAAAGGTACCGATTAGCAGATAACATGCGCTGGCCAAGAACACGATTGGATTTAAATTTTTTCACGTTTTTAGCTTTCTTTCAACTTTGCTTTCTGTATGTGTAATTGTCTGTTTATATGTCAGTGAGTAATATAAAGATGAATTTTTTTACTATTGCGTGCTAATGTTTTCATAACTTTACAATATAAGTATAGTACTCAGTATTGTAATGTAACAAAAATACCACGGTACCTCATTCTTTATAGACTCCTCAATATGAGTATTAAATAAAAAGGTTGGACAAGTAGAAGATAAGCTAAGTGACATCATCATAGATAAAATATGGTGGACAGTCTAAAATGGTTGGTTACCTGTTTCTCAACAACTTCTACTAGATAAGTATTAAATAAAAGCGTAAATAAATATAATACGACAAGCTATTAATGACGTGGCCCTGCATAATTCAATATGGTGGACATTACAAAATAGCTGGTGACCATTTTTATCACGACACCCTTGACATACGTATTAAATTAAAAGATTTCATGATTAAAATGCAGTGCACTGTATGTTTTTCATCGATCACATAATGCATATCAATTGCCTATTTTATCTCTGATTATGCTGATATAGATAATTCAATAATACTCCTAATGACACTTAAAGACTTTTAAAAGACTGTGAGTGATTCCGAAATGCTTTTAAAGAATATTCACAGATTTAAAAGAAAATTCAAAGTTCCATTACGAGTGTTCTAGACATTTCAAATTCATCAAGAACGTTTGGTACCAAAAAGTTTAGGGCTTCAGGTTGAATGATAATAATCCAGGAAGCCGAAAATAAAGGAAAATTGTATAAAATTCTCGAAACCAGCTTTTATTTTACAAACTGAGGAGTAAAATAATTTGTTAATTACGCCACCTCCACGTGAGAATAAGTAAAAGCTTGGGGTTATCAAGAGGCATTATAAACATTTTAATATACTGTACAACATTGAAAAGTTGGTGCATAACGTCAAATAGTTTCGCAATAATCAATTTGTGACGTTTTAGAAATCTCTCCTATCAAAATAAAATCAAAGAGACTATATTAAATACAATAAATGCAAACGATTAATTCAGTTTCGTATTCATTTAAAACCTTAGCGGTCCAAGCTTTTACGTAAAGGCACAAGTGTTGTAAAGGTCAAAGAAAAAAATTATTCTAAACTTATCCGTTCATCAAATAAAAGGTTTTATTTTTCCTTTTTGCTTGTTATTATTTGAATGGTTAAATTTCATGTTTGCAGCTCATTTATAAGCAACAAAATATAATATCTGGTAATAAATAATCAATTACTTAGCTAGCTTGTAACTGATTGAAATTTCATTTCAGTTAACAGTAGCAGTGAATGTGTGAAAATACAACTAATTAATTTATCACTATACTATGGTTAAATGTTTATTAGTATTATTTACAATTCCATTTCATAACAAAATATATTGTTTATCTATGCACATTCTGCATAAATAAATAAATAAAAAACTATTCCATGAATTTAATACTGTACTAAAATTATGATTGTAAAAATAAAATGGACGTAGAATTAATTGAGATCTTTAATTCATCAAATTTGAACATACAAAAGACTACGCTTAAGCCATGTGAACTTTACTCGATGTCAATGACATTCGTAGCATAAATTTATTGTATTTTCTTCTTGCTGTATTTTTACACTTTGTTGCGATGAGTAATACCTTTTAGAGTCATCATACCATATGCGTGTGTAATCATATTATTACACAAAAACCTCTGAAATGGAAGAGAAATCCTTCATACTTGAAACACAAATAGTGTAAGCACAAACAAGTCAATAATCTAATGATTTTTACAAAATTAATGCTACTGGAGATACATATAGCTAATCAAGGCTGTCGTCGAGACTTTTTCAAGTTTCAGAAAAGGAACCCTTTTACATTTAAAGTACACATAAAATAGTCAATTTTTTTATGATTACGAGAAGTTCCCTATTCCATGTAACGATTTCAACAATCAAAGTTGAAAGAAAGTTGAAAGTTTATTAATAATGGTATCTTTTTAATCAGGACCAAAGTCGAGATCAAGATCTTGATTCTCGAGTCTCGACTCAAACATTAACCATTTTTATTAAACATGCAACTTTTTTTTCCAACTTTTTAATATTGAATACGTTAGATGGAATAAAGAACTTGTCGTAATTATAAAAAAATTGACTGTTTCACAGGTACTTTACATGTAAAAGGGTTCCTTTGCTTAAACTTAAAAAGTCTCGACGACAGCCGCTGTACGGCTGTATGAGTTGAAAGAAAGGTATACACGTAACATAGACATAAAACTAGTTTTATTTTATTTCTGAAAAGCAAAGGAGAACAAAACAAGCAAATTATTTTAGGCCTTAAGCTGCTCTTCGCTTTTTGCAAAAATTATTTGTTATAGTATTGTATTTACTCTTTTATATTACGTTACCCAAATATTTTCAAAAAAGTTTCAAGAGATTACTATAAGCCTGCATGTAAAATTGGGATCGGGTATCGACGAAATTATACAACAAAATATCAAAGTCTCCGTTCTTAACATGAGCATTTATGAAGAGGAGGAAATTCTATACTATACCAAAAATCTTACACGCAAAGATTACTAAAAAAAAAAGTTTTCCAGAACTTGTTCTTTTCAAAGTACAGTTCTTAACACACTGCTTGTTTTTTTATGCTATGTACCCAGTGATAGTTATCTGCTGCCAAATTATTATTTCACGAAGCACAGCTAATTCTAATATTACTGCTAAAATTTTTGTAACTAATATTAAGCTTGGAAAATTTTAACACGTATTTTTAAGGCCTAGAAAATTATTATGTTTCAAAATTAAAGTTTTCAAAATTTTTAACAAGCTGTTGTTGACTAAAGATTTGACAACATCTTACAAAATCTGTAAAGATAAAGATCAAAAAAACAATGCTAGATTGATAAACTGATTCACCTTACATTAAAAAATTGCAGTGATGAGTTTTGTTAATGTTATCGCCTTATTTATCGACTATTACGCAGGTATAGAGCCTTCTTGTCGAATGCACAATTAGACACAAATTATTTTTGGAAAGATAACAAATCTTCATGAAAAATGTATAAATACTGTCGAATCATACATTTATTGAAGCTTTATAAGCTATTAATTGATTTTCTCTTTTATTTTGGGAAAAAACAATTTTTTGCCCACGTGACGTGAATACTTTTTCTTGAACCACACATATTTTATTTCAATGATAACCGAGCTTACCTGTAGAGATACGTAAGTCCGAACAATTTAGAGTGTATATATTGCTTTGGAGACAGTTTTAAAATCTCTCAACTCAAAGTTGCGAAAAACGATATTGATACTTTGCAAGTGTTGACGATAATTTTCACTATTATTATTATTTTTTAATTTCCACTATACCATGCATCAGATGTATTAGAATCAACTCAATACAATATTAGTAAGGCCGGCGTTTCTGTTTTGTTTTCTTATGATACTGAAAGAAAGTATATAATATGTATTTGGAGAAAATTCTTTTTGTACAATGAAATTAATTTGTTTCGCCATTACGAAACGGATGATACAAGCTTTTTACCAAGTGTTGATTTTATCACCAAATCAGTTGTAAGATATCACAAGTATATTTGTACATTCGATGCAATTGAAAAATGTATTATTACTTTGCCAAGAGTCAATACTTTGAAAAGAAAAAGAAAAACCCTTTTATAAGAGTATTGGTCATTTTATTTTAACGTTTTTGGGACTCACAGGATTCACATTTGATTAATATATAACTTAAACTTTTACCATCAACGATTCATTTAGTATCTAGAAGTTGTAGATTGAAAAAGTATAATTGTTCAATGTCATGTTTTTTCTGCCACAAATATTTTATTAAACAAAATTTACCTAAAATAGTTTTTAAATTTATATGGTCAAAAAATTAGTTAAAATTTTTAAAATAACATAAAGCAAAATACATTAGGTATTAAAACTAGAATGAAATTCAAGTGCGTTCATGACCTGTCTTAACGTGTATTTATTCTTTTTTCTTTTACGAAAAGATTGACATTGTAGACCTTACAAATATAAGAGAATTACAAACCTGTAGCTAGATCGAGTTATTTATTTGTTTTATCGTACACTGCATGTGTCTGTTTGTGCCGCTTTTGTACATGTACGCAGCACATCCTTTTTTCTAGCTCCCAGAGTTTTATATTAGAAGAAAGATTCAATATCTTTCAAAAAGGTATAAAAAATATTAATGAACTAAAAAATTGATTTTTTAGTCGAGTGGAGAAAATCAATAATTTAAGTCGTTTTATTTAAAAACTATAAACGTAGCTCAACTTTATTCATTTTGTCATAAGGAAAAAACATAGCACAGTTTGCAATCGAATAATCGATCAATGCCTACCATATACAAAAAAGTTCATTAGTATACAACAAATTTTTTATTTGCAAATAATAAAGAAATTACTGATTAATAGCAACGCTTTTTCCGCATTCACATCAAATGTTCATAATATTCCTATCATGTCGTAGTGGAAATATAAATGAGTATGGGTATGAATGTTTCCGCTACAGATCGGTACAAGAGGTCGAGTCCGTTGAAATAAAAATTTGTCTTTTTCAAGTATAATCATATGATAAAAACGCATCAAGAATACGCTACACATTAATTTGTGTGCATAATATAACAATGCGAGCATCAGTACAAAAACTTTCAAAAAATAAACATAGAACAATAAAATATAATCGATTTTAATGTAAAATCATTTTCAAATCGGCGTCTTTGTTTCACGCGACATTGCACACTTCAATAATTGCCATTATGTGAAATTTTATTCTTACACTTTTTTTCTCTATTTCCTTTCACGCTAGGAAAGAAAATTTCAAGTTGTATTATGCTAAAACAGTATGATAATTAGTATGTACAGTTTTTCTGATGTTTAAAGATACGCAAATGGTCTGTAGGTTCTATTCCATTTAGTTTTTTTTTTTTCTAATTTTCTAGTATATGAGCTTTTATTTTTTAAACATCATCATTATTACTTTTTATTATGCCCCTTATTCATTGAATTTATTAATTTATCATAATTATTTATTACAATAGATCGGCTTGTTTTTTCCTCTCGTCTTCAGCCAGACTTCAGATATGTACAGATTTTTCTTCCTACCGCATCGAAGTATTAAAAAATATTTAGGAGCATGAACAATAAATAAGATGGGTTATGAGAGATCAGCGTGAAACAAATCGGAATAATTATTACTATCATTATCATAATTACTACTATTGTTGTTAGGAGTGGCTGACAGTGCGTTACGCTCAAAAGGCTATGGTGAAACGATTTTTCGATGCTGAGTCTCGCTTAGCAGTTAATATTTCAACTTTATGACTATATAGGTAATTTTGTATCTTCTGTTAATAATTAGTTAACTTTTTGTTTTGATTCTATGGATACCATAGCTTTATCAATTTTTTTATATTGACGCATTATTTTACAACTGAAACACGATCTAGGCGAGTAACAATATGATTTACAAACGTTTGTATAAATTAAAAAACAATTTCTTTATCAAACTCGGATAAAATAATTCTAGTTAAAATGTAGCAATCATTTTTATAAAACAATAACAAAATATCTGTATGCAACTAGTCATTAATTAATATGGGTTATAGCAAAAAAAAAAATAATTAGACCATGCCTTTAAGAAAAACGAGGGAAGCGTCAGAGACATGTATGAACCTACGCAGCTGAATAATTAATTTTTGGCTAAAATCGAGTTGTCTTCGAAAGCCAGTGAGTACAACAAGCGTAATATATTCGATATTTTCATTATCCTGCTTATCCATTGACATCGCCGGTTTTGACCAAAATTTCTCTCTTCATAATTAAAGGTTCGTTAATTAACATGTCGATTCCAGGGAATGATTCTATTACACTATTCACGAACATAAGATCATTTTTTATTCTGCACATTGATGCTTTAATTATGCATCATCTTTTTTGTTTTCTCTCACTGTATGAAATTTGTTAGCTAATAAAAACTGAAAATGTTTTTATTAATCTAAGCTTGGATGAAATTAACAGTGTTTCTTAAAAGTAATATATTTTTTCATTGCCTTTTATAAAAAGGATTTTTTATTGTTTTACATATTTTTTTTCGTTTTCATTAATGTGATTATGGTATTAGCGAATATATATATATGTATATATATATATATATATATATAGACCTCTTTGAAAGTTGGTGAAAATACGATATTTTCTACCTTGTTATATCCGAGTTTTTTTTAATTCATTTCATTACAATGTAATTTAAGGTGGTGATGTGTACATATATATATAGGTGTGTGTGTGTTACAGCGATAAGAAAGAAACGTTTACTCAAAGAATAAACTTAAGAGTAACATGATAAGCACAAGCAAACAAAAAAAAGTTATCTCCGGAGTGTGAACGTCAGCCAACGTGATTAGGTAATGTATTGATGAATATGAACATTTACAGATTCTCTCGACATTATATGTTACAAACTACGAATAAACGCTTTTGTCAAATATATGGAAATCACTAGGCAATAGAGAAAAACTAGAATGAGTTTAGGTATTTTTCTACAAGTATATGGATATACTGTTGCTTGTAATATCACGATAACATTGAAAAATTTCTTTGATATACAATGTATGTGCGACCGCACGCGGTGCCAGACTCAACACTGAGCACTCCTGTATCTTTGATTGCGAGAAATAAATTATTGTCTCGTTGAACTTCACCACTATATCTCCAACTCAACTATGTGATGTGATGACGTACGTAGCAGGTGTTTTTTTCTGCTATTTTCTCTCGCACCATCATTTATTTTCTTTCCTATGAACTTTTTGTTCTTGCAATGATTTTTTTCTGTAAAATGTTTCTGTCTTACGTTTGATGAGCGCAACTTCAGCTGGCATGTTTCGTTTTATCACAAAATAAGTCACGCGTTTGCTCGTGCACTTGCATAGGTTGCTTTTCGTTGCATTCTAAAAATGACTTGAAATTCGCACAAACTCATTTTCTACCACTTAGTTTTATTCTAGTATCATGCCTGAGAAGGATGATTTTAAAAAAAGACTCGGTTTTTTCCTCCGTACAAAAATATTTTCATTCTCTCCAAGACTTTTTATTCATTTTAATTTTTTCTTGAAAACTTACGAGCCGAAGTTGCACTCAACTATTAATAATATCGAATATACATTTTTATTATAAGAGTTAAAAAAGAAAAATAGTTGAAATATCAATTAACGATTAAAACTCCATCTTTCCTGAAATGTTATCGCTCTTACTGACCTCTTTTTGAGTAATATTGCCGAAATATATTGTAATTGAGTACGTTTTATTACACATTAATGATTATCGTTTACCAAAATTTATAGTTACAATGATTAACGTCTCATTGCTTTTTCTTCTCTGTAAAAATTCATTATAATTATTTTACTTTCTATGGGTCTTAGCGTTGCTTCATACCGAGAGACAAAAATCAATTTTAGTAAACAAGCTACTTTGTCGGTAGATTTTAGTATGAAAGTCGAATGTTTACGCAACTTGACCCTTGCTTCATGGAAATTTACGTCGAGATCATAACATTTCGTTACTTAACACAGGTACTCAAAAAATATTGGGTCTCTATATCCAAAGGCAAAAACAAAATATATGTTTGATATTTTCAATTCTGTGAATTAAATTTTACACGTGAATGATTGTTTTAATATTTTTGAAAATTGAAGTACGTAATAAAATTTAATATTCAACATGTACTTCCTTTACTCTTATTAGTAAAGTTTAAAGAGAAACATGTAAGTACCTATCAAATATTATACACTTATAGGCATAAGATTAATGATTGATTATAGTTTTAATAAATATTACTTAATATAATTCATTAAAGATGTTTTTTGATTTTTTAACTTTTAAAGAATTTTTTTGAAATTAATCATTAAGCTAAAGAAATAACTAACAAAACTTAGACAAAGATGGTTTAGTACAAGAAAAAAAAAATTATGCGTATAATTATTATTTTAATACACAGCTCCCAATACTTTGTGAGTTCATGTGTTTAGCTTTTGTTTAAAAACCAGTATAGTAGTCATTCAAGACATACATTACAATCATGGTATATCTACTATGACACTTATAAAAGTATGCTTTTTAATATTTGTTTTTTATTCCACTCGCTTCACTTTTTTTTAAACATCATTGTATCATCGTTTCAATGCATTAAGGTGTTGATCCTGCATTATTCATTGTTTCCTTCGAAAACGGACAGTACCGAACGCACCAGACGTCGGAACGTTCACCTCGTCCGTCGCCTCTCTTAAAATATATGCTATTTTTCTCGTGTTTTCCATTTTTCAAAATTTTTTGTTTCTTATTTTGTACCTCTAAAATACTTGGAAACAATATATACTGCATGCTGGCAATATGTATATCCTTGTCTTTATTCTGTGTTCGTTATATCAAAGCATGCATTTTTCAAACTCTCTAGCGTTTCTCGGACGACAAAGAAGACCCCATCCTCTCGCGGATCGCCGGGTCCCACTTTGGTAGCTTTTGCTCTGTGGTTATAGACCTTATTATCCAAACCTTAATGATGATTCCTCCCTTCTTGCATGCAACTCTGCAATCATCATGTCCTCCAGCTGATGTGCTGCACCAGACTTTACCAAGGTCACGCTGCCGTTGTATACAATGTGACGCTTGCGATGTGTTGATTTGCCATAACTTCGACGATCGCATCGCGGATCCCATAGCAGAAGGTACAGCCAAACGGGTTTGTCGTGTTAGTCGAGGAAGCACGGTTCAGTACCACTGGACGAGGACTGGCCTTCAGCTGTTCGCTTACGTGATCCCATTTCGTGTAGGCAGTTAGCTGATTTTGATAATAATTGACAATTATTATTTTGGTAAAAAAGTTTTCATTTACTTTGCAATAATATTGTCAATTTTTAGTAAAAAATAACATACTTGAAATTTCTTCAAGTTTTTTTATTAATAATTGGGACGTAAATTCAATATTTTTATAATTTTTATTTTAATATTTTCGATCACAATTAATAAATGTAGTGGGTGATTAAGATATTTTGATTTCAGATTTATGACAATAAGTCCTTTAAAAATATTTATCTTGAGATACAAACATTTTATGACTCAAAAAGAAGTAGAAGTATTCATAAATATATTTAATGATTATATTTTAATATTATAATTTAATTAATCATAAAAAAACTAGTGACTATTGTGGATTGTTATGAATATAAAATTAATAAAATTCTAAAAATTTTATGTCAATTTATAATTCAAGTTATTTTTTTGCAAATAACATTTGACAAATAATTTATGCAAAAAATTTAATAAAAATGCATAATTAAAAAAAATATTCGTATGAGTGTCTGGATCAGGGTTCTAAATAATTCAATTAGAGTTCAATAAACAATTAAGAATTAAATTTGATTTTTAATGATTTTAATAGGATATTAAATGTTATGAAACCCTGCAAAAGACGCACTAGTTTTTTAACTTTCGAGAACAAAGCAAATAATGAAAAAAAGTGTCATTTATGACGTATTTGACCAAACAATTAAAAGAACATTTAATTGACAATTAAATTCAATTGTTAATTAAAATAAACTTTGGTTGGGAGTTAAATTTTATTTGCAATTATTTAATTAAGAAAATAAATATTTTAGAACCCTGCTTACATCTACAGTATCCACAGTGTGGATTTTTTCTGCTTACATCTACAGTATCCACAGTGTGGATTTGTTTTAACCAATTCAATCAATTTGGAGCTTGAAATTTTTGCTTTATTTTTCTTATAACGGCTAAAAAATAAAATTTTATTACTAAGATATATTTTTACACTTCTATAATTTTTATCTGTTTTTTTCTGTTTTTTTTTTCCAATATAAATATTTCTTTAATTTCTATTTTAGATATGGTGCATGTGGAATGAAGAGCGGCTCTGATTTTTAAAGAATCTACATATAATTTTTTGTTGAAAATAATGACAAGAAACAGTTTGTTTTTGAATTAATGTATCTATACATTTTTACCTCAAAGTGCAAAAAAAAACCTTTGTAATATAACAAATAAGTATCTAATGAAATTTTACGTCTCGTTATTTTGCTAAGTATTACATGGAATAGTTCATTACATGAAAGAAACCCTACTTCTTTAATAATTTACATCAAAGAAACCATATTAACCCACGTGGAAGTATTTTATAAAGTTTTCATAAAAACTGTACAAAGACTATACATAATATCATATCCACATGGGTTCTTTTTTTTCCAGTCGACTCATGTATACTTAGATATTTTCTTACTTTTTACGAATTTTTTGTAAACTTTTGTATTTTTTTTTTTTTTTTAATTGATTAATAAAAATACTTGGTATACTTTCCAAAATTTTTATAAAATTTTTATGAAATGATTGTAAATTTTTTATAAAACAAATATTATGTCTTATCCTTGGATAGTCTTTATAAAAACTTTATGAAATACTTTTACGTGGGTATATTTATTTAATATTAACAAGAACTATTTTCAATTAAATTTACAAATCAACACGATTTGTACAAATCTAACATAAATAAATGCATGAAAATATTTAACAAGATATTGAATTCTTCAGAGTTTTAGTCAATATCGTTCCACTTTCGCCAATTTGAAGCCTTAATTGTGCAGTCATCACTGTAAGGTACATTATTTATTCTAAGAGCAATGATATTTTGTTCAAAATAACGGTTATTTTGCATTATTGAGAACAGATTGACCGATTGAAGCACCCAAGTACGAGAAGAAAGCTTTATTTAGGCTCCATTGAATACAATATCGAGAAGCATCAACAACAAAATTTAACTCCTAAAGAACAAAATCAGTCGAGAAAATCCTGAGATATAACTGATTACACATGCATGGACATTTTTTCTAAACTATATGAAGTGATTTTTTATACCTTGAGACGGATTTCTAATACGTTCTTTGCAAGATAATTTTTTACCTATTGAAAACTGTTTTCATAAAAAAAATAATCAAAAGTTCTTTGTCACAAGATCAAAATATAAAAATTTAATGAATAATGGTAAATAAACTTTTTACAACTTCATTTCTAGACTTTTAGTAAGTTTACCATGGTTATATTATCATCACCATTAGTATTATCAGGTTCATTATTATTATAATAATTATCATTGTTATTATTATTATTATTGCTACTATTTTAAAAAATAAAATAAATTCTTACGGTTACTGGTGAGGGAGAAACATCAATGAGCTTCCCGGACTCTGCAGTGCTATTAGTTTCCAAAGGTAAGGTGAGGGAGAATTCACAGCGGTGATATATGTTAAAGTTATAGTGTCCAGGATAATTTGTGTGTAGAACGAATTTTTTGACGCATTGAGTTTTTGCGTCGAAAAGAATATCCTGCAATTGATTAATTGTACCATGTTACTGGGACAAAAACTGTGGGAAAACTTCAAAAACGAAAAATAAAAAGATTTAAATACTTACCAAACCTAAAGTGAAATAATTAAAAAAGAAGTCAGACCGCCTGATTTTGTCTCTCTTGTGAGCATGAGGACTGTGAATGCGCATCTTGTCCTCAGCTTTGAAGAAGACACGTGAGGGCGCCCCCAGAGCACTTAGAACGTCTTCACAGGTATCGCCGAACCATACCTTTGCACAAGCAATCATTAATACACTCATTCTTTGCACAGATGCATGTTTCAAAATATCTTTATCGACATTTCGACATACGAGGCGTGAATTTACATTCGTGCACAATCTCGTACAATATTGAGAAACACGACACGTGAGCCAATATTATTCATATTGTATATCGTTAAGAAGATACAACAATTGATGTCTTTGTGTGCCTTTCACTTTTAACGTGTAAGAGCAATAAAAGCATGTATATGACGATGTATGAACGCTTGGATTTTCTTACCTTGTTTCATGTTATAATTCAGAGTAGAAAACAACGGGATACTTACTTCTTTTGTGAGATTATGTCTTTTGGGCTCGAGTACCACTCGATTTGTTGAGCTGCCTTCCGTAAACAGGTGCAATTTCAAGCCCCTGGTTCTTGCCTTATCTCGCACGACCTCGGCCTTCTCCAGATAAATATTATTGTGGTAGCAGACCTATAAAAGTATATAATTCGAATTAGTATGTATTAACAGAAAAAAAAGAAAAAAAAAATTACTTACCAAAGGCAAAGGAGGAGGTGAAGTTTTCAGACAGTGCATCTCACTGTTGGAGCCTCCCGCAGCCATGTTACCCATGTAGATGGCCGTTTTGGCCACGAGAGGAGAAGTTCCGTTGGGAAATTGAAGGGAACCCAAGCCGTGCGCATAGCCGGGCTGGAACTTGGAGTCGATGGGGAAGTAAAACGACAAGCCTCGGAAATTCAACACGAAAACCTGCCAGAGTGAAATATTCGCATTGATTTGCGCCTTTTTTTCCAGAAATCATTCAAAATTAATTTTATTTCCACCAACTTGTTTATCACTGTCGTAGACTCCCGGATGAGTGGCTCCAAACGAGTGCTCGATCTGCTCGATAGACGGCAAGGTTTCTGGAGAGTTGAAAGTTATGCTGCAATATTTCAGCTTCACTAGCTTCATGTTGTACACTTCGATTATTTTGAGCCTCTGTACGACCGGGTCGAATATCAGCCGTACTCCATCTTGAGGCAAATTGATCACTAGATCTACTTCTAATGGATTCTGTCAAGGAATAATAAAAGGAGATTTTAGTTAAATTTGTTGAGAAAATAAAACGGATATGTGTATCGTTTTGTGAAACTTTTCATCTCATTGAACTCTACAGGCTCTGATGAATTTTATTACTGATCGTAAACACTTTCATGGAACGTAATAAATGAATCAGACATGGAAAGTTACTTTTTAACAATATTGCTGGTGAAAACAAAATTTATAGATGATCATTCAGTAACGAGATGATATTGGTAAAATTGTTTGTTTTAATAATTCTAGTTCTGCAATTGAAAAAAAAATTGTTAATACAACTAAATAAATATCTTGTACTTACTGTATCACTGTAAAGAACCTGTACGCCCCTGATAATGCCTACTTGCGACTGTATTATAGATACAGCCTGGGAAAAATGCATTCCTACGAACAAAAATCAATTGTCAATTATTATACTGGTACATTCGAACCCGTAAGTCTAGCATCTGAGGATGCATATTTTTTTATTTATCTCAAACACTGTCAGAGTCGAACAGTAAACAGTGGGAGTTTCGATAAAATAAAATAATACAGTGATTTATTTAGCAAGCTACTTAAACTTAATAAGAAGTTAGTACTATCGTGCGGATAAATACAATCGATGATAGATTACGTGCCGCGTGCAGTGCAATATCATTAAAAGATTTTTTTTTACGAGCGACGATAGATTACTACTTGTTTGCCATAAAAAAATCAATCGCGTTACTGTTTGACATGAGAAAAAAGAAAATAAAAATTTCTCGTACACCGTTTTCAAGTTTGACAATTCATTTAAAATATCCCAGCCAACTTTATCAGTTCGACTTGGGAAAAACAAGCTCTCTCTCTCTCTCTTCCTCGTCCTCGTACTTCCAGAAGCACCAATTTATTCTCCTTTTCATCAAACATCAGAAATCCCATTACAAAAACCCCCAAGACCCCAAATTGTTGCAAAAACGCCGACAAGGAAGCGAAAATGACATAATGACCGCCGCGCACATTTTACATCGGCCCAACGACATCAGGCTTTGTTTACACGCGAATTGTCAAAATAAACCCATCCCCCCTCCTCACCGTTACTCGTGCACATTTACACACAGCAGCACCCGACTTCCCTCCCCACTCCTCCGACTTTCCCAACTTCGAAATTTCAAAAAGACAAAGGCAACCCCCCCCCC
>JAPYYV010006159.1:0-14607 GCA_030522625.1 Copidosoma aretas | reverse complement strand
TTCACTCGCATCGAGTTAATTTTTAACTCGAGTACGAGTGACCGGATTCTCACTCGATACGAGTGAAAATTCACTCGAAGACATTTAGAGAGTACGCATAGTATAAACATTTTTCAAAAACAATATATTTTGATCGACGATAGTATGAAAAACATTTTTACCATGTTTTTAATAAAACTTTATTTCCAATTCATACAAAGCTTCCTCATCAATAAAGTAGATTCCTGTTGAGCATGTTAATTAATATTAATCCCCCAGTGTTAACTAATGCGCATGTGTTTTAGTTAAAATAATTTGTTTTCTTGCAGTGCAGAGTGCAACAATATTTATAGAAGTTTACAACTTGCGTGTATTCGCTCGGTGGAGTCGCCCGAACCATATGAAAGCCGGCGTTTCATCAGCTATATATTAAGAAACGCAGGCCGTATCGACATTCACAGAAAATTCTCATTAAGAGCTCTTTTATGCTACATAATACTTGAAGATCACAAAAACGAGCACAAGGGCAAGAATAACTGCTTTCTTCTAGAGCTACTGCAGGAGAAGCGTAGTAGAACTTGTGATAACGTTGGAAACTCGAAGCTGCATCGAGCTGTCCTTGGAGGGGACAAAAAAGCGGTTGAAGCTTTACTTCAGAACGGAGCGAATGTCAACGCCAAAAACTTCTTCAACGAAACACCATTGCATTCGGTATTGAAAACAATGGATGTAGAAACTGAGGACTACAGAAAAAAATGCACGGAAATCGTCAAGATACTCATTGCAAACGGTATATGAAATTCGTATAAAGGTTTAAAATCATTTTTCTAATCTTCGTAATTATATCTGGAGGGTAAATTTTTCAAACTTTTGGTGCCCGAATACAATGCATCGGCCCTAAAAAAATGCTATCCACTTTACTACTCGAATAAAGTATATTTTGATCAAAACAACTCTACATCTAACAAAACGCAATGGTATGCCGTTCGTTGAGTCGAGGAACATCTGCGTCGAATCCCAAAATTTTTTGTCAATCAGCAAATCTCAAAAAATGTTTCAAAAACTCTGTCCCAAAATTTTTTGTTCAAAAAATGTATCTAATTACAAAAATAATAATACTTCGATGCCACGGACGAAAACTATTCCCATTCTAAACCATCATAATTCACGATGGATTACAATGTCACAGAAATCCGAGCAGAAATCAATTATATATTAGTAAGTCATCGGTAAATAAAATAAAGTTGTATACCTCAGAGGCATCGATGAATGTTTTTTTTTTTACTTTAAGGTATGATGTGTATAAGGAAAAATTTGGGATACTATGTATTTGAAAAAAAAAAGGTTTAATTACGATGCCTTCGAAAAAATCCCAATCAGCGAACGTTATGAGCTCTGTTCTAATATCCACCACCATTCAAAGTTCGGAGTAGAAATATTTTCATCAACCGAAAAACCCTTTCCTACATGACATGATTAAATTCCAATTTTTCAGTGACCTCATTTAATCGGTAAGAGATTGCATTTCGAGTCTCAACGTTCCCACAATCCCTCTAAAATATTCTAATCGACGAGTGAAGTTTGAAAAAATTGTTCACAGGGGCGGATATTTACGAACGAGATTGCGTTGTTGAGACACCATTATATCTGGCCACGAAGCTGAAATTCTGCAAAATATTGCCTTCCATGATGTCAAAGATTGTAGAAAGCGATCAGACGCAATTTAAATTTGAAAGACGAAAGCTTCCCAGTCTGGCTGTTCGCTGCAGTTTGTCGGTACTACTCGAACTCATCGTGGCGTCTACCTTTCACAACGATCAGGTTGTCCGCCGCTTACTGGACAAGGACTACATCAAGGAAGCATGCCGTATTTTTATTCAAGACGTCAATGGAGTTCTGCGTGTCGCCATCGACCAGGGCAAGCCCAAAATCCTCAAAATGCTTCTGGAAGCTGGTCTGCGAACTGACAGGTTTGTATACTACGCGGAGATGTCGAGTTCGCTCCCATGAATCAGGAAAGTGTCGAGTTGGCTCCTGGGTCATTAAGATGTATGGTCGAATTGGCTCCTGGGCTGATAAGGCGCAAATAGTCGAGTTCGCTCCCCGGTCATTAAGGGTCGTTAAGGTGTATGGTGGAGTTGTCTCCCAGATCATTAAAATGTATGGTCGAATTGGGTCCCGTCCACAAAAAAGTGTAATTTTGAGTTAATAGGTATGAAAGCGTAATAATGCTGTTGATAAACATTTGCTGGGAAGTTTTCGTATAAAAAACACCTGAGTACGACACAATACCCTTGGGAGTCGATGAACCTTAAATTAAAAATATGGAGATGTAGTAAATGTGTTATCGTAGTAGAAATCGCAACAGTCAATCGATTTCAAACCAGTGGCCTGGAGTTCAGTAGAACTAAATTTCAGAAGTATTTAGTATGAAAAACAAGATTCCGAAATCGGCAATTTTCTTAAATGTTTTAATGGTCTACCTTTTTTGCATCCGAGTGAGGTTGAGGATTTATTTACGAAGCATTTGATTAATATCATGCCAAACGACATGAGAGTTGAAGAATTTTGTGACTACATTCTTGGAAATTTATACATCAAGGACGAAGCACCTAAACCTCCCAGTATTTGGGAAAAATCTTCTCTTTCTCGAACAACAAATTATATATTGCGAGTCATTCCACTTGTATTTTAACAGTATGTTTTTACGTCTAGCTCAAACTTATTCCACTTTGTCAAAGCATTAAAAGAAGTTCAAATATATAATTATAATAAATTCCGCAGTACCAAAGAGAAATCAAAAGTCACTCAAGATGAGAAAATTTTTTTACGTAAAAAATAACTCATTAAAAAGTCAATCTTTAGAGCCTATTTCAGAGCAATCTTTTTTATCCATCTTCATGACCCGGGAGCCAACTCGACCGTAGACATTAATGACTCTTCATCATCTGGGAGCTAACTCGACCTTCAAGAGAAAGTAAACTTTCTTCCAGGAGCCAACTCGACATCGGCCCTACGGTAAAGTTGGGACACAACGGCAGTTATTATAATTTGTACGTAAGTGTTTAGTGATTTTTACTCTGATTCACTGAAATTTTTATAATGATGGAAAAATTATACAAAATTTCATATTATTTTCACTACAGACTACGGTAATTTTTTTCCTGATAAAAAAAATCAGTATATACCCTCAGTCGATAAATACAGTCAATTTGTCAATGTAAAAGTGTTTCGGCATCACCAACCTCCGGTATCAGCTAACGTATTTTGTCATGGACGAAATAACCTTAGTCTGCAGTAAAAATTACCGTGGCTTTTAGTAAAGTTTACTAAACACAATATAAAAGTTATAGTAACTGTTGTAGCGTCCCAGATTTACCGCAGTATTAACAGTGAAAATTCCTGTAGTTTCATGCTCCTCGTACTATTTTAACCAATTCCATTGGATTAAATTGAAATTTATCTCATCAACAGTCGCTTCCCCAGCAATATATCTCGTTTTTCGAAAACGCAGTGCGAAGAAAACGATTTGAGGATAGTATGCTTCCTGTGGGAATTCAATGACACTGCGAGCGTTCATCGAGCGATGATCGATGCTTTTCGGGTGGTCGTTGAGAGTTCAGTGGTAAACGATTTCGTCTATTTGATGACTTTTTACTACGCCATTCTCTTGCACAGAAAGGAATCACATCCGGACTTGATCTCGGCCAAGGGACTTTTCAAATTACACGCGAAATTGTCGGGAGTTCTTACTGAATGTACACAACAGTTAGAGAAATTAAAGGAAATCAAGAGAGGTAACATGTGCGCCTTTGATATCATCACGATGAGAACAGATGCGCTGGTAAAATTGATGGAAGACGCAAAGAACTGGGACGACTGCGAAGATTTGTATACGCCATTCGAGAAAGTAAGGAAATTCGAGTACTATGAACTTGTATTGAAGACTCGCATGGACCTGGCGAAAGAGAAAAAATTTTCATTACATGAACATATTAATGCAGATGCTTCAAGTTTTCCAAGGGGCCGCACCGTTTCTCACAGACCACGTCGTTATAACATGGCGCATCTGTAATAATTTAGTTTTTGTATGAATTGATTGGAAATTAATGTGGATCAAAAAATGTATATGTTACACTGTCAGAGAAAAAGTTAGTGTTTCTAAATTTGATTATCCATCTTATTATCGAAAGTGAGCTGTCAGTGAGTGCACTATCGTTTAAAAACGATTTTTTTTTGCTTTTTTCAATCTACCGAGAACATCCGGTTAAACACCTCGCGCATCGTTTTATCTCCATAGTAAGAACGCAAGGCACTGTGTGTAACGATTGCGTCCATAAGTTGTAATAACCACACAAAAACAAATGTAAACGTGTGTGGATATGTATTGGACAGACTTGGAAAACTTATATTAGAAATTTTTTATTTACCAACATAAAAATTTTTAATTGATGTAATCCAGAAATAAATTTAAAATCCTTCGTATGCGAGAAACTTTTGTCACGTAACTATTATTTTTTTTCCTACCGGCGCAATTCTAAAAACTAGTAGTATATAATCTTGCAACAGTTTTTTATAGTAATTGATTCTGAAAATTTATAAGTTATTTATACGAAATCAATTATGCAGTGAAAATTTTAATTTACAAGTAGCTTATACGTCAAAAAACTAACTTTAGATGTCAATACAGGTCCTGTTCAAACTCTCTTGTCTTTACTATACAAGTTTATAATATTTTTTAGTCATGTATATTACAAGTAAAATAATAAAATTTGAAAAAAATGTGTAATCATAACTTTTTCGAAAAATAAACGTATATATACGTATAAATGTAGTTGGATCAGAGTTCAATATCAGGTTTATAAATTTGATCTTCCTACCACTTACTCCATGAAAAATTCCGGAAACAAAACTAATGTTGCATCAACGGTTTTTTTGAAAAGGATAACAGTCATGCTTTGTCGAATTTTTTTTTCCACTTTTCCTCGCTGGAAAGGTACATTATTAAAGTTTACTAAGAAAATATTTAAAAAAATCATTTTCCTCATTTATATTTTATTAAATGGTAACTAGTATCGATAATGATTCAAGGATCATAGAGTACCTTCTTATCCATGCATAAGCTAGCTTACTTAACTTCTTCGAGCTGATGATTGTTAATTTTATCATGCAAAATGACTTGAGCACTCCCAATCACGGGCCACATGCATTCTTAAGTTATTTCGATCAAGTACTAAAACAGTTCATTAAATAAATAATTATATCAATTATTATTAATTTTATTTTATTTTCGAGCTACCAATATCAGTTTTTACAGGATATCCTCGCGAGGCCTCGATTTAAGGGAGATGAAATCGGATTTCAATAATGTATTAGGGCTTCACGATATTGAGACGATACGATATTTAGACAAATATCGATATCGACCTGAAAATGATATCGTCTCGATGTCGTCAATAAGAATATCGTATCTTATCGACTATATCGAAAATAACGAGAATATCAATTTCTAAGAACTGAAGTAAATATGACTCACACATTTCACTTTACAATGTTATGCTTTTGTACATTTGTACAAGTTCATGTAGATGTATAGTTAAAATTGTTGAATGTTTTTTTTGTAAAGGTTCATTAGTTATGACAAATAGGCGTGCTTGTTTAAAACATTAGTCTCTCGAAGCTATGATCTGTTTTAATTCATAAGCAAAATCACAATTATGTACATGAAGAAATATGTAAAGTCAATTTTTCATAAGATGTGTTTGAAATCATCATATGACTCGTTACTATTGTAGTAATATGTTATTTCACATCTCAAGCCTTCAGTAAATAACTTGAAATATGTGATGCAGTTGTAATTATTATCTTGTGCACAATGGAAACCAGTATGCTGATTATATTTAAAACCCATTATTCAAATAAAAATTTAAAAACTGTATGATCAAAAAGTATAAAAACCTATATCGTCGAGATCGATGATGTCGATATTCTCGACAACACTAATATCAATATCGAGTCGAAAAAATATAAAAGGTCTCGTCTCGAAAAATCGAGACGATATCGAGAAATTATCGTCTATCGTGAAGCCCTATGAAACCCCCCCAATTTTAAGCAAAGCACAGCTGTTAGTGGAATTCCAGAATAACAGAGCAGCCCAATGCTATATCACTTACCTGATAAATTTAAAAATGATTTATTCGCCGCCTTAAATTATTCAAGAAATTCTAATGAAATGATTCATAACATTACAAACCTTGTTATACACAAAAAATAAAATTGTACTTTCCTGTTATTGAACTATAATATTTATAAATTATAGTTTGTTACTTTTTATTGAGCTTACTATAAATTTCAAGCTCATTCACCTCACTTACAAAAACTATTAAGTGTCTCTCTATTTTCAACCATTATCGCATATTTTACTTTCTTGATTTTACGTACTCTAGGTATGTTCGCAAGCAAAAATTGGACGAACGCGAGCGGCCGTGTTAGCTCGAAGTCACCCGAAATCTTGCCCGAAATTGACCAAGAACGCTGGTTCTCCGATGTTTTGGTCGAGTTCGGGCTGACGAGGATAGCCCGCGTTCGCCAGATTTCTTGCTTGCGAACATACCTTCTAACTCAATTTTTTTCTACAGCTAATAAACTAGAAAAAAGAGAGAAAACCACTCCTATATCCAGAATATCTACACAGTGCGTTTAAGACAAAGTAATTATAAAGAGGAAAAAAAAAATTTCACTCCAACACTAATCAGAATAACACATCATTTGAGGCAGTTTTTTCTTCGAATATTCTAAACCCGATTTTTTTTTTGATTTTAAAGAAATAAGTAATTCGGTAATTCAGAGCATACAAATAAAATGTCATCACTGTCCAATACCCACAATAACACTAACCAATCCAACGGCTCACACGACCAACAAGTGATCCTTGAAACTTACGATTAACTTTTTCCTCGAACACGTGAATCATTCATCACAAATTGGAGTTTATTTCAACGTTTACTTAAATCGATGGCACCATAAAACGAGAATCACATACGTGGGTTCGATAACGAAATTTCAACAAAGGCGGGACCCGCTGGGGTATCGAGAGTCTCGATCCGCAGAAACGCTGCGGCGATCGATTCCCGGTATCACATACATATCCCCCGCCGTAATTGCGGAACGAAGCTCGCTGCGCAAAAACTCGCCTCTCTCACGTGTCGCGAATATCCAACGATCGCAAAGGATAAATAATTAGCATGACCGCGGATGTCCATACTTGGTCCAGTTAACAATACGCGGAGTCGGTTCGTCATTACTTTCTGCTCGCTTGGATGCAAAGGAGCTTGGGTTTGCTTTTTTGGGTTTTCCAGCAATGATTTCCAAACACTCGATGTTTATTAAATTCGTAATGCCCGTACGTGACGGAATCTTGTTCTCTTGGATTTACTTCTCGAGCGGTTGAAAATCTTTTTTTTTGACAGAAATGTTTACTATTTATGACAATGCAATCTAGTACAAGGGCATTGAATCCAGTTTTTTTTTACAATTTAGTACTTACAAATTGAAATTTATAGAATTAAAATATACAGCTTAGGTTGGGTCATCGTCGATAGCTCGTTGTCTGATTGAATAACTTGTCTGAATTTTCATAATTTGGCAGGCACTAGTCTTTTTTGGGTTGAAAGTCAAATACTTTTTATAGAAAATTTGAAAATTAAAAAAGAATTATGAGGATAAGCTTTCATTAATCAACTAAAAAGAAGAAAATAATTTTTGTATTGCCTGCATGATTGATAAAAGTGGAAGTCATCTATACGTCGTTATTTACAAAAAAGTGTACGATTATGATTTTAACAAATTATCGGTTTTTGAACAATGGGGATTATTATGGACTAATGCTTTTACAATCTGACAATTAGCTTATTGAGTTTCTGGGAATCTAGATGAATAGATGATCTTCAAAAACCTTTTTTTTTTAAATACTTTATTTACGTGTGAGAATCTAAAGAAAAAATGCAATTTTCGTAAAATTTGAATCCCATTCTTTTTTGTACAAAACAGCGGGTAGTACTTAGTATCTGTTTTAATGAACAATCAAATAGTTTAGTGACCTCGGTTTTCATTAATATATTATGTATGCATCGAAATTATTTTAGTCCATTTTTAAAACCTTAATTTTTCTTCATTTTCTTTATTTATTTTTACTAGGCAACTATTTCATGATATTTATTCCGCTTCTGTTGATTCATACATGTTAACATGTACTTATCGCTTAAATGTCATTTGCCCTCTCAAAAGCAATTTACTATCTTGTTAGTAGATCCCTTATTTTTATAAACTCTTCACAGACAGCATAAAATTCATAAATATTTATTTGGACCAGAAACAACTAGCTTAGAATAATAATTTTCAAATAGCTTTTACTCCAATCCATTACACTTAATTTAAAGAGCGATATACAAAATATCCAACATGAAATAAACGGCGTTCTGTCTTTGTCGATCATTTCATCAAGTCGTCGACGACGAAATATCTCACTTAACGACTAAACAGAAGGAGTAGAATCAGAAGAGAAATCACCGTAATTCCGTCCCAAGTCAATCTGAGCAACTCGACTGGTCACATAAGATCTTTCAAGCAATTAGCAGTCGTAAAAGCAAGTGGCACGGCCGGAGATTAAAAGGAGGGGAGGACGAAACGAGCCTTTGTATCTAATGAAGGCGCGCGATGATCTACGATAACGGATGTTTGTCGCTCCGGGAAATCACCCTGGATTCCGAAGTCGTTCTTGTATATGTCTTGGTGTCGCTTACAGAATGTGCGCCTTGTCCGTTGATAATACTGCTTCGATTGCGGTGCTTATAAAATAGTCGGGGATTTTATTGGTTAAAATGTTCTTTATTTTTTATCTACATAATGTTGGTGCTATCATTTTTTTTCTAATCAGTGATGGAGCAGTTTCGAACCTTATGTCATTCGTTTTTTTTTGTCGCTGATCCAACCTTTAATCCACGCCTCGAAGAAAGAAAGCGCTATTTCAATGTTGTGGGAGAAAAAGGCTATCTCAAAAAATTTGTTTTGCAGTTTGAAAATGGTCGTGTTATGCATCAGTGATATTAAGGTCGTCATGGAATACCTAAAACATTAGAAGCAATGTTAAGGTTTAACGAATATTTGTGGTCCTTCAATTTTTTTTTCCTTCTTAAACAGACATCAGTGGCGACGGTATGAAAATTAAATATATATAGAAAAAGACTTGAGAACAAGTAATTTTTTTCTAACAAAAGAATTTTCCGAGATACATTTACCTGATGTATGCATGCCCATACCTCCGTAACATCATTAATTAGAAACTATTATTTTAGGGCAAAATATATTTTATGCTGGTTTAATCGTTTATACGCTAAAACCCATATTCCACCAGAATGTATTATCTTCACCTTTGTTTATGAATCTTAGTTAAGACTGCGGCACCTACTTTGTTTACCCGAGGAAAAATTGTATTAATGGACAATTTTTTACTGTTTTTTTTTTAACTTGACTTTAGATGTAGTTATTATGATTTCTAACGAAGCAACTAAAACTGCCAAAAACAAGCTTTTATTTGAACAACTGGCTAAATTAAAAGTATTGTTGACAACCATAGTTATAGACGATTTCGATTTAAGTTTAAAAACTTCAATATAGTCGATGAAATCAACGCATTTTTACCGAGGGATTCTACACCGCAACTCAACAAAAAATTCCTCAAAGTGTTATCATGAACCACCCCAAACCAGCATCATCGAAATCTAACCTCAGCGTATATTCATTTTACCTCAAATCTCGAAAACCAAAAAGTCAAAAACGGCTATCCCACTTTCGGCGCCTCACCTCATCCCAACTGAAAAGGCAAAAACCACGGTGTAAATAGTAGAAGAGGTGTGTACCCAACTGACTCAAATTGAGTATGCTCCTGCGCATATCCGCGATTCCACCATGTTGTAATTTTTGTAGTCTGATGTCTGCTTTGTCTATACACTATTTCTGGTCCATACATGTCCACACTTTGTTGCAAAATGATAAAAAAAAGCCTACGCGATCAATGAAATCGTGTTCAGAAATGAATTAAAAAACGAACAATACAGATATGAAATATTTTCCTATTCTCAAGCTGCCAGATATGTCACAAAAATATATCAAGGATGGAAAATCGAGAATCGATGTTATATGAGAGATTTCGGCTTCTACATCTATTAACTGTACATTATTTAAAGTATACACTATTTATAACATGGCAAAGTTGAATTGGTAAAGTGTGGGTCTCTTAACGGATAGAAGTGGTGTTTGGTTCAAGGCTAGAGTTTTTGCGGGATTAGTAAAAGTATATTTAATTAGAAATTTCAATTTCCTGGAAGATTCAGAAATACAAATGTTCTTATTAGTAATTAAATAAATTAATAGAAAAGTAGAAAAAGTTATTAACTAGTAGCAATTAACTAAGGTAAAAGTACCAGTAGTAAAATAATAATAATAATAATAATAATAATCATAATAATAATAACAATAATAATAATAATAATAATAATAATAATAATAGTAACGTGGTGGTATTTTATACAGATTCATATTGAATCATCTGATCACTGATACATATTATACAAATTTTAATCGTGATCGTTAGATCCTATCGTTTTGATTGATTGACAACTATTTAATAATTATATTTAGATTTTAAATTATTTTTAAGTCATGTAAATCCTGTATTACATAAATGTAGAACAATAACCTTGCAAATCAAAATGCCTTAAAAATTTGTCAAGCTTTAATATTTGCCCTTTTATATTGCAGTATGCAATACGTAAGAATTTAAGATTGAAAAAATAATCTTCTGAATCGTATTCTTGTTTTCGGCCAATTCGATTTGTACCTTTTTTCTCGTAAATAGTTGCTGATCGTATCTTTTTTCGTGGACATCTAAACCAATTTTTGTTTGTTTGTCAGAGTCGACGATATTTTGATCCGTGTGATGTTTATTCATAAACAACTTAAAAATATAATTTTCGGAAATAATTGAAATATCCTCGACTGATTTTCTCTTATAATCTCTTTTAAGATTCTCCATAACAAATTTAATGCTTTGAAAAAAAATTTGAATGTAACATGATAAAATAAAAAAGTACTTACAAGATTTGTTAGAGATATAAATTATTAAATATTGTTTCTCGCTAATAAGTTCTCATCAAAGGTTTTTTCTTGCCGACTAGAAAGTAATTGTGAAGAAATTCCCAACCTTATTTAAATATAGGGTACACTTTGTTTGGATCATACTTACGGCTCGTACTTTCATTCAAATGCATTTTTTCACATTGTAAAACTTTACCTGTATATTTAATATAGTAATTAACTCCATTCCTAATAAAATTCTTGTCTAAACTACCCTCGAGAGAAAAGCATCATTTAAATATTCCATGAGAATATCACGAACAGACTGTAGAAAGAAAGAAAAATAAGCGGAATCCCGAGGAAAATAAAAAGAATTACCAAGCAGAGCTACGCGACTCGCATATGAAACTCCGCCGAGGGACGCAATATAATCCCAACCTCCCTTCTTTCGTCATTTCGAATATCTTCCCTTTTTCGAACCCCTCCTTTACACACTTTGCCTTTGTTCTCACCCTTCAGCTGCAGCAGTTTTTGACATTTCATGGCGTTTGTTTTTAACAAAGTGTGGGCTAGAGCTTTTCCAGTCTTTTTCGGGTTGTTTTATCTATCAGTAGGAGAAAATCACGTCCCGTAAAGAGGGGCTGGATATAATTTCTCGTGCTAGCATGTGCTTTGTTTCGGCGCTTCTTTTGTACGCCGTTTCACGTACGTGAATTTCAAATCGTTTATAAGTCTCGCGGGCGATATTTTTATTTTCTCTCATCGCGGTTATATTTCAATGATTATTATTCGAGTTAAACGCTGAACAATTTTATTTGACGTTCCCCTTATGCGATGTAATATTTAGTTACAAAATATTTACAATACTTGTACGTCGTTGCCACGGAGGTGCGATTTATTGAAAAAAAAACCCCATGTTTATAATACGCGTGCAAACGCTTATTTTTGGGCTTACATCCAGAATAACTATATTTCAAATTTCAAGTTCCTCTCACAGGGTGCAATATTTTGTTTGGTTACGAAGTACGTCTTTGCCACAAAGATGCGATTTGTAGGGAAAAAAAAAAAAAAATTGTTTACCCTATGCATGCAAACATGTGTCCGGGTCTCACTTTGAAATAATGTGACGTAACGTTTCCCTCACATAAGCAATATTCAATTACATGATATTTAAAAAATGTTTTTGCCACAGAAAAGCGATTTATTGAAAAAAAACGAAATCTTTTGTTTGTCCTACGCATGCAAACTTATTCGTTTTTTGCGTCAGATTTATTTAATATTACGTGACGTTTTCCTCACACGAAGCAATATTTATAGTTACGAAATATTCACAAAACACGTCTTGACCGCAAAGGTGCGATATGTCGAAAAAAAAACACAAAAAAAAATTGATGTCCATGATACATCCACACACACAAACACTCCAAAACGCTTCGTATGCGCATTCGAAATTTTCGTTTATCAGCGGAGAGCCGTAAATCACCACCCGGGGGCGCGCAAATCCGCGCCTCAAATACATTTCGCATCACGCGCGCGCAGGTATATCTATCTACATGCGCACAGCTAATGCATTCCGGGCTGTATCACGGCCCCGCGCGCGCGCGCGTGCGAGAGCCGGTACAAATATTTGAATGGCGCGGAGGGAAAAAAAAAAGACAAATATAAAAGAAGCCCCGCCATTTTTCACCTTAAATGTTTTCAACGCCCCGGCATGTATATTTCATGAATCCCGGAGTGGCGCGCGCGTATACTTATCTATCTCTCCTCCCGGGGCGTCATTTTATCGCGCGGCTTTTGCCCCGTATCTCCGGCCGCTCGTAAAAATTTTTCCACTAGTCGAGCTTGTCGTTGTCGCTGCCTTTTTTTTTTCTTCTGGCTCGTACACTCGTTGCTTTTTTACGGTAGGAAGTTGCTTGATCTTTTAATACTCTCGTGAGACGAATAAGTCTCGAGTTTGTCACCAAAGTGAGTCGGTGATAAGGGGCCTTGACGTTTTTAAACGCTAATTTCACTGCTTACGCGGTGATGATTTTTGGTCGTTGGATTCTTCGTTGTCATTACGACGGAGATGTTTGGTTGATGCGCGGAAATTTTTTTTTTTCTTGTCGACACGCGAGCGCTAGGAATGTCAATGACCCAACATTTGAGCATTTGAATACGATGTCACAATGATATCTACTGATTCTAATTAGATCTGAATCCACAGATGTTAAAATTATGACGAGGGACTAAAAATTCATTTTTTTTCGTTAACCGCAGGCTTCTGTCGCAAGGCGGATTCATAAATCATCAAAATGTAAAATTTATGCTCTGAATCTATTTCAATGTTTTGTTGAAAAAAATTTCTCGTTGGATTAATTCTTCGAAATCCAAATCTTTTTTGCACGTTGTCTTCTCTCAATTTTTTTATTAAATCAATACATATTTCACTACATATTTCGTTGTGTTCCATTCAACCTATAAATGTCAAAAGTTTCGAAAATTTGTATACAGTGATCAAGAAAAATAACTTTCTTACTAAATGGTTTCTAACAATGATACATGGATCAAATAGTTTTTTTTTTTTTCCAAATGATATTGAAATAAGCAGAGAGACGATTTCATTCATTCAGGGGCATTCGTCTAGAGGTTACATATACATCGCGTTACGTATACATGATCCTACCGTTCAATGACTGATTTTTTTTTACACTTTTTGGATACATAAGGAATTTGCATTGGTTATTGAATGAATTATCACATAAAGGATAACAAACTCTTTGCCTTTAATTAAGAAGTATAATCTGCTCTTAAAGTACACTATATTTTTAATCAAAAATTTTTAATCGATCAAACATTAGTTTTGTGGAATTCCGGTTAAAATTTTTAGTTTATTATGTAGTCGAGGAGTCATGCCGCGCTGATCAGTGAAAAATCTTTTGATACGATTTATTTAATGAAGTATAAAAATACATTTTCGTATATTCTAAAATCATCAAATGGATGCAGCCGTTAATTTGATGTTATACAAACGTCGGTTACACATTACATTCTCTTGGTAATCGTCTCAGAAGAGCAAGTACCTATTGTTAGTAGTAGTAGTGAATCATCTGCTTCTCTGCTTTTAAAAGCTCACAGCATTGTAAAATTTATGTGTCGAATTCTCTCTTCTTTTGATAAAAACCAATCAATCAATCCAGATTATTCAGTGTTCAAAAACTCACAAGTACAAATCCCATCACCACACTAAACATTATAGTTTCGACAACTCCCTCGACTCTCCTACAATAATTCAAAACCATACCCGCACCAACCCGTCGCAAGTCCGCCAAAAGCGCAACACCATCAACCAACATAAACCGCACGCTTCACGGTCCAGAAGTTGAACGTCCATTAGCCCCGGCTCCGGCGCGGATCTCTCGCTTTTGACATAATCAGCAGCTGCGGAACAACAACAACAACAAGAATAACAATAGCGGTAATGATAGCGGCGCTAATAACAATAGTACACCCAAG
>JAPYYV010006158.1:0-19841 GCA_030522625.1 Copidosoma aretas | reverse complement strand
GCTACTCTAAATTTGGGAACGCTGCCGTGCCAAACGGGAGAGCAGCTCACCCATGTGACGAGAGCGCTGCTCACCCATACTACGGTACAGCAGATATCGTAATTGGTATCGCTGCAGTGCCAGCGTTCTCTCAGTCCAGCAGTTTTCACGCATGCGATGCGTACTACGCCATCAGTACCTTGGAAAACTTGGGTAACTTTTCCGATGGGCCACTTAGATGGAGGATGGGTTTTATCGATAATGATTACAATTGTGCCAACTTCCAATTTGCGACAAGGGAGTTGCCATTTGATCCGTTGTTGAAGGATCCGGACATACTCCTTCTGCTATCTGGTCCAAAAGTGATCTCTTATTAGAGAAACAATTTTCCATCTGGCCAGAGGTGGCAGGCTTTCCTCAGCGTAACCCTTTTCTGGAACTGACACAATAGGTTCTCCGATTAAAATATATTCAGGAGTACGTGGGATAGGGTCGGATTGATCAGAACTAATATTTTTAAGCCACTACTTTAACTAAACGAGTAAATGACGAAAACCTTAGTATGAATTCATCGTTTGAAGCGTTTAAGTCATCATTTCTTTATTTATTTATTAAGAAGGACGTTCGGTATTATGGTTTCAAGAACTTTGGATTATAAGCTTCTTATTTGTTAATTAAGAAGTGAATCGTGTAAAATGATTTTAAGTATTTGGAATATTGCTTGTAGAATTTCAGAATTAGCCTAATGATTTCAATTAACGCACTGGATTGTGCGACCAATAAGAGTGCACTGTAACACCGATAAATCTGACAAATAATCAAAATATGTTACACATTTCTAGCAGCATCAGCACAGGTATGGTTTAGAGAATAAAATGTATATATGAATTACGTCATGTCTCAGATATTTGCAAATGATATAGTAAACATTTATTAAGGGTGCCCCGTTGCCCAAGTCCACGAGGAATACAGATGTCTATTCTACGTAGATTGTATTTTCATTCGATGTAAGTTCCACGTTCAGTCCACGAAAATTAAATTAAGATTTAACGTTTAATCTAGGTGAGATCTACGTGTAATGAAAGAAAAAATTAATATACCTATCACTATTATTGTATTATCAACTTATTATTCTATTACTCTGAGTATGTAAGCTAACACAGTCCTACTACAAGTAATCGACATCGAATTCATGTAGATCAGTCCATGTATTTTATAACTTTTACTGTACTTTCAAGTTACTTGTGTTTTTTTAATTCTCATATAATCTATACATCGATAATCATGTACATGAATTCACTATCGTAGGTGTATATTAAAGAAAAAATATTTATATTTTATTATGGATAAAGAAGTGAAACTTAAGTTTGTTTCCCATATAACTTAAAGATTTTTTATAAATTAAAAAAAAAATTCAATAGTCCCTGTTTTTTTGCAAAACATGTAAAAGAGCATAAAGAATCACATTCTAGTGACCTTGTCAAAGTCTCTCAGTGATTATTGGTTGCATTGAATAAAAAAAGAGCATATGCTTTTATGTATGTTTGCGCTAAATCAAGGTTGGAATAACCATTTGTATGTTGCGTACTTTTGTTTTGGCACTTTTACTGATTTATAATGATTCACTGATAAATTTAAAAAAATTCCTTCCCCTATCTGCTGGCGTTTTTAAGTTATACCAAAAAATAAGGTTTTGATTAAAAAGTGTAGGTTTGATTTTTTTTTTATGATACTTTCTCATCATTCACTTATAAATTTAAAAGAAAATAGAAAGAACTAATTTATCGTATGTCGGTGTTCGTGAGGTATTATTGAAACTAACATCTGTTCAAAGATTTCAGGTTAGGTAATAACTTTCTGCCTTTTCAGTATTTTCCCCCGAATTTCTATTAAATTAATAAGTAAATCAACAAAAATTTTATTTCTATATCTGTTGACGTTCGCAAGCTATCTTAAAAATAAGGGTTTTAAGAAAATTTGTAGGTAAGGTTTCTATTTTGGGCCTTTTAGATACTCTCTCTTGATTATTTATTGGATAAGAAACAACATATTTAGGAAAAAAAATTTTTTATTCGTTGGCGGTCGTGGATATTTTTAAAATTAAGGTTTAACAAAAATTTGTAGGTAAGGTTCTCATTTTTCTGCATTCTTAGTAGCTTTGCTTGATTCGCTATTCAATTACGAAGAAAATAAAAAAAAAATAATTGCTCCATCTATTTTCTTTCTCAAGATATAAGTTTTTGAGAAAAAAAAACATAATCTTCTACTGTGTGACGGCTCGAAAAAAAAATTTAAAGTCTTTACCTTATTAAGGTTTTTATCATGATTTTTATAGTCAAAAAACAGGTTTCTCCCTTATTTAAGGGTAAAAAAATTTAGTTTGAATTTCTCAATAGTAACATCTGATAGAGCTTTAAAATAGCTCGATTTTTCATTTTAAATCATTTCGATAACATAGTTTGTTTAGTTTTTATTAAAGAAATACTGATATTTTTGTGGGAAATCACTCATATATTAGAATCCTATCTAGTGATCTCGATGATTCAAGGCTGAAAATGTTGGTTTGTATAGCCTTCTAATAATTACAAAAAAATTTAAGTTTTATACCATATTAAGGTTTTTATAACGATTTTTATGGTAAAAAAACAAGTTTCTTACTTATTTAAGTGTGGAAAAAATTGAATTTAAATTTTTAAATAGTAACATCTGATGAAGCTTTAAAATAGCTCTATTTTCCAATTTAAATTATTTCTATGATATATTTTGTTTAGTTTTTATTAAAGAAATACTTAGATTTTCGTAGAAAATCACTTATATCTCAGAAACCTTTTGAGTGATTTATTTTAGCGCTGCAACGTACTGTTATGAGGTCTTCTTTGTCCGAGGCGTCCACTTAAAGCTTATTTTTTCGAAAGGTCTATTTAACAAAATTTGTATCTTTTATTTGGTTTATATCAAACTGAGATGTGTATCTCAGAAACCCTCCAAATGATTTATTTTACTTATTTACTGCAGCAGCCTATAAAAAATACCTTATTAGGGATTTTATAACGATTATTATGGTAAAACAACGGTATTTTAGTCTTTTAAGGGCTAAAAAATCTATTTTTAAGTTGTAAATAGTAACATTGCAATAGATTACAATGAATTTTGCCTTAATAGAGTTCTCCGTAAAATCTTAACAGCTGTATAAATCGTTATCAGTCAAAATAAGGTTGCTCGTAAGGTAGAAACTGTTGCTGATGAATTTTTTTTTTCAAACTTAATATTTATACAAACTATAAAAAGGCTCGCGTTAGTAACTTTATTCCACAATATAGAGCATAAAAATATCTTCTTTTGACATTTTCAATCATTTTATTATTATTATTTTTTTTTTTTTACGTAAATAATAACAGAATAATGTTGTTGAGAAAGCTTCGTGCTAATTTATTGTCAGCGGTTTTTTGTTCTTGCTTCTTCATAGAGAAAGCTTGATTCGGTAAAAAATCCATATTTCTAAAAACATGTCCGAAATATTCTTTTTAGTGTAGGGAATGAAAAGACATCATTTTTTCAATATTCCTGTATGTGTGTATGTTAGTGTGTGTGTATGCATGGAATCAGCCTTATCTCACAAACCCTCCGACAAATTTCAATGATCCAGGGCTTAACATTTTTAGTTACGTACCTTCATATGGACTCGGAAAAAAACTTAAGTTTTGTAATTTATTAAGGTTGTTATGCCGATTTTTGATGTCCAGTAAGCGGTTTTTGCTATTTTGGGATGAAAAGATTAAACTTTGATAGTCTACATAATTATAACTCGTAAAAAGATAGAATAATTTTATTTTTTATTTTGAATTCTCTTTCTACAATATTTTGGCTGTTTTTTTAGGAAATGCTTATTTTGTTTTACAAAATTAGTTATTTCTTATGAACCACTTGACAGATTTTGATGATCCAGAGTTTAAAATATTTGTTTACACATGCATGCATATAGGAACTCGGGCAAAAAATTGAGAGTTTTGTACCTTCTCAAATTGAAAATTCTACTTTCTAAATACTTATATCTCATACATTGTAGAAATGACTTTATTTTCTATTTTGGATTATCTTCGTAAGTTATCAAGTTTCTCTTATACTGAAAAAAAGTACTCAATATGTTTTTAAAAATCACTTACATCTCAGAATCACGTAAACAGATTTTAATAATCTGGCTTGTCCCTATATTTTCATAATATTCTCAAGTTTTATACCCTATTAAGGGTGTTATAACGTTTTTTTATGTCCAATAAGCGGTTTTTTGCTTATTTTAGGGTAAACATTTTTAATTTGATTTCCTAAATAGTTATATCGCTTTGATTATCTGAATAGCTTTATTTTTAATTTTTTATAATTTTTGTATGTTAAGTTGGGGTAAGAGGTTCTTGTTTATTAAGGAAAAACTATAATCTTTTTGAAAAATCAGTTGTATCTCAGGAACTTGTTGACATATTTTGATGATCCAGGGCTTTAAACGTTTCTTTTATCATACTCATAGCGGCTTCGAAAAAAGTTTTAAGTACCATACTTTATAAAGGTTGTTATAACGACTCTTGTTTGTCCAAAAACAGTTTTATTTTTTTTTTTTCATGAAAAAATAATGTTTGTATCAAGAATATAAATGTAATATAGCTAATTTTATATTATAAATTACTTAACATGCCTGCGGACAATAGCAACGGCTTTTTTTACAAAGCGGTATGTAAGGTTATATTCGCACCATAACTTAAAGTAAAGAAGTCGAAGACAGAGCGTTCATCGTCCAAAATCTCGGTTTGGACTACAATACATAAACGATTTTAGACTTTCCTTTTTTTACTGGTCTAGGAGTTTTTATCGTAAATTATTGGAAATATGATTTTATAAATCGTTCGATCTTATGGAGAACTGAAATAAGATCAGTTTCTATTTAAATCATTTCTCTACGTTTTTCCATTTTAAATCACTTTGATACATAATTTAATTTGTGTTTTTTTCATCAAAAAGAAAAGCATAACAATCGTTTTTAAGAAAACTTTATGCTAATTTATTAGCAGCGGTTGTTAATACATGATAAAATTATTTAATTTTTTTTTTAATTTCTGCAATTATTTTTACGCTCACTGAAACAGAAAAGATATTTCTTATTTCCGATAGATAGACAAAAGATTTCGGTGTTCTAGTATTATGTAGAGCATCCTGCGAGAAAAACAGTTGAAATATTCCATTTTCAATAAATATTTGTATAATGTAATAAAAACATTTTAGCGTATTGTAGCAATATCTCAAAGGTACTGTGAAGATTTTCCAGGCGTTATATGTGTAATAAAAAGTATTAGAAATCCAAATTAAAACAACAAATGATTATACTATTCTATTTTATGAAAGTTGTGAGTATGCTTTAGGTTTTAAGTTTTAATCATTTGTGAAATAAACCACTTTTATTCATCATTGAATGTTTTCTTTCTTTTTTTTTACTTTTAGTAACAATACTATTTTATTTCGGAATTTTTTGAATTCTTAAAGTTGATCAATCTATGTGTAATTTCTCGATCTTTAGGACTAACTAATAAGAAAAAATACCGTACGATGCTTCTCTTTCGCTTTTACTTGTCAAATACTGATAAATAATATGCCTTGAAAATAGATAAGACCAAATGGTCTGTGGTGTGGCAGAGAGAGAAGGACAGAAAGAAATTTAGGGAATGGGAGCTCCTCAGGAGCCATACTATGTTAAAGATTCATTTTTTCAAATGGTGTTTGGGGAGCCCGTTGAAATTTAAATTGTGTCGTTTAAATTGTCGCATACTTTTACTCGTAAATTAATCAAGTTTTATTTTCATGTTGACTCATACATGAGCTCCAAGCAATAGATAATAGAATGTGCTGTACGCTATATTCAAAACAATGACTATAGCCTGTATATTAGGGTGGCCCAATTATCCCCGACTTTTTTGAAACCTCTGCGTAAGGTTCTCTAAAATTAATACGCATCTAAAAAAGTCGATTGCCCAAAAATGTGACCTGTCGGTTGATATTTTTCACTTCCAACTTTGTACAGAAAGTTTGAGAATTGCGATTTTTCTGTTATTTTCTTGTTTTTGTCTTTAAATGATTCAAAGAAGAAAAATTATGTTAATGCAATCTATTCTAGAGTCTTAGAAGCTTTGCAATATACCTACTGATAATTCTGAAGGTGAAAAAAGGTTTTCCCAAATTTTTTAATACCTTAGGAAGTCGGTGTATTAGACAAAATAAGGGCTTTTTTCGAAATTTTGCCTTATTTTCACATCGTCCTTCGTATATTATTAACATTTGTTAGAAATTATTTTTAAAATTCATCAAAAGCTATTTACAAGTGCATTATCAGACAAAAAAAATACCTTAAGTCTAATTAAGGACTTCGATGTACCGCGATCGCGTTAGATTTAATCATCATACTACTGATATAAAATAGCAAAATCTGTTTAATTAATTACTTTGATTAGTTGTATATTTCAAACAGTTATTTTCGTATTGTACATCAACAAATAGAGAAAAAATATGCTTGACGTTTTTCTCTAGAGTTAATACTTTTCGAATAAAAAATAAGCAAATGGTTAAGACTATGCTTCAGACTGCGAATTTTTTATTCTGAAACTATTAACTTGAGGAAAAAATATCAGAATAAATTTGTTTTTTTACGTAGTATAAGAGAAAAATTTTTCTAAAACAAAAATTCGAACTTCGGAATGTTTTTGTTTAGAGACGACTTGGAATTGACCAGCCTTTTGTAAGAAAATTGTAAAGTTTATAATATTTGTTTGAAAAAAAACCTGTTCTTATCTTATGTAAAAAAAGAAAAAGAAAATTTTTCAAGATATTTTTCTCTAAAGTCGATAGTTTTTTACTAAAAAACTCGCAAAGTCTGAAGCATAGCTTGAAAATGTTGCTTATTTTTTATTCAAAAACTATCGACTCTACAGAAAAATGTCAGGGAAGATTTTATTTCCGTTTGTTGCTGTAGAATAAGGAAAAAACTGTTTGATATACACAACTTACGTAAGCAATAAATTAAATTGATTTATTTCTTTTAAATCAGTAGTATGATGATTAAATCTAACGCGATCGCGGTATATTGAAGTCCTTAATTAGACCCAAGATATTTTTTTTCAGTCTGCAAGTGCACTTATTAATATATTTTAATGACTTTAAAGAATAGTTTCCAGAGAATGTTCAATGTATACGAAGGACGACGTGAATAAAAACAAAGTGTCGAAAAAAGCACTCATTTCGTCTAATACATCGGCTATCCAAGGTATTTAAAACTTTTGAAGAACCTTTTTTTAGCTTATAGTTATAAGTACATATATTGCAAGTCTTCAGAAACTCTAGAATGGATTGCATCAACATTATTTTTCTCCTTAGAGTCATTTAAAGACAAGAATAGGAAAATAACAGAAAAATCGAAATTTTTAAAATTTCCATGCAATTTTGGAGGCTTTTCTCCGAAAGGTTAGTGATTGTAAATTTTCTGTTTAGTGTCATGATTGGAAAGCTTAGGCTGCACTCTGAAAAACTCGCCTATTTTCAGATGGGGTTGGAAATGTGGGTCAGCTGTAGGGAGAAAAAAGGTGGTGGTATATGGCTTCACCTGCTCTCGGAATATTTCAGATTTCTCTTGGAAGAATTAGCAAATGTGAGAGGGCTAGGAGGGGCTGGGAGGGGCATTTGTTGCATACATTTATTATAAAATTACCAAGCAATCGTTACATCGTTCGCTGTAAACACCATGTATTGATATCTAGGGTCTTTATAGGGAGAAAGAGCAAGTGAGATAAGAAACAATTATGCAGCGTCTCTGTACTATATACTGCAGCTACGCTTCTGTGACAGTCGTCCACTTATCGAAAACAAATTACACTATAATGTTTTTGCAGTGAATATTTTTCTATATTCGTTAATTTGAGTTGAGTGCACGAACAAACACTAAGTACTCAATTATTTTTAACAATTCACTGTGTACGTTTTGAAACAATTAAATCATTCATCTGAAGCTCTGCATATGCATACACTGCACACACTTTACTTTTTAAGGTTATAATATGGATGATTTGTCTTCTGTCACCTGCATAGTACCATTAACTATAGCTATATATATATATATGAGATGCTGACGTAAGAAAGTAACTAGGAGAAAGCTGTGCAGCACGTTAGTGCGCAGTAAAACAGATTCCCGACTTGATCGAGAATGTATGACCTCTTAGCCTTGAATCAGGGCAGGAATGCGAACTTCACGTCAGAGTATGATGAAAAAACATTTATTTTATAATGAGTTTGCTGATAACTGGTTTTTAGGGAATAAAATCACCAACTGGTGATGATAAATAACGCTCAAGGTAAATTAAATGAATCAGAAAAAAATATCCATTACAATTTATTGTCTTTTTCTTGTTAGTTTTCTAGTATATAATTGTTTACATCAGACAACAGAACAATAAAATTTTTAAATTTTTAAATTTGTATAATTAATATAGGGGTAAACGCACCATTTACCGTACACTCGTAAATTTACTCTATTTTGTTAACATGATAGTAAGATAGTTTGATACTCAATATTGTCTCAGTAAAATTTTAATAGTTCTTTGGGATCTCAAGAAAGCACATAAATTTTTCGGAGAGGTTCGAGCTTAAAAAAAGGATTTTACAATAAAAAAAATTAAATAAAAGTAGTTTTCCTATCACCGTACCGCCGTTCTCATTACCGTACCCCATCTACCGTACGCGTTTCTAATACCGGACTCCATTCACCGTTTTATAACAGATATTGATATAACCTCTATTTCTGTTCACAACTGCATGTTGATCTAATTGCCTGTTACATCAATCACGATGGAAGTGACAACACCAGAGAAAAATGGAAATTCCAAATTTAAGAAAAAAACGCAAAGTCAATTGTGCAATTTAAAAATAATTAAAAAAAGAACCAGGTTGAATTATTCCAAAGAAAGTGTTGTACAAGCTCTAGATAAGATTAATAAAGATACAAATACTATGAACACTGTGTCGTAAACATGTTTCAGACAGTCGAAAATTGATTTTTACGAATTCCAACGCTTGAGAACTCCAAGCAAAATTGCTTGTGGATTTTTCTCCACGTAACCTTGAATGGTAAAAAAAATGCAACGTCCAGTGGTTGGGCTACATTTGCTGTGTTTGGATGCACAGCAATCAGAGTAATTTGGTGATTCCAACAAAATAAACTAAGCTCAAAAATCATATGCGATTTGTGTCCATCAACAAACAAAACAACTGGTCATTTTTTTCCCATTTTCGTCAACCATGGCTCACAACAATTAGCAATCCACTCAAAAAAATTTTAAGCTGTCATGTAACTATTCTCACTTTACCCAAAAACATAGTCATCTGGTGCAAATTGTGCAGCATCCTGTGTACAGTGACTGTCCTTTAAAAAGAATGAAAAGTAAAGCCAGTTCACCAGCAGCATTTCCTGTGATGAGCACACTAATATTTTCTTTTCATTCTTATCGACAACTTTGTAAACATTCTTGCAACCATTTGGTGTTAACACACTGAGGGATGAGGATTAAGAGGAACTCCGAAAAAGTAATAGTAAATCTGAATGAAAAAATTTGTATCTGACAAGATGCTTGCAATGTAAGATTGTACTCTTACCTGTCTTATCAGTGTTAAAGATGCGATCAGCGTCAATGTCCAAAAGATTTTCTTCCACAAAATGATCATATACATCAGAGTACCATTTTCTCAGACCTTCTTCTGTTGCATTTGCTTTGTTAGGAGTTACTGTCTCAGATACCCTTGTGACTATTTTTGGGTGTCTTTTCATGAATAAATTGAACCATTTTCTGCCAGGTGTATTATTGATAAATAGATTTGGTTTGCCAAGCTTAACACAAATATCCTTTACAGTTTGAATTAACTTAAACTTAGATATAGGAAAACCTTCTCTGATCGATTCGACAATCCACCCTTCCAACTTATTTTCTTGATGTTGTGTAAGGACAGAACCAATTCCTAGATTATTCTCTGAATATTTTTTCTTCATTTTGTCTCTGAGAGTGTTTTCAGGAATGCCATACTTAGCTGACATAGTGTTGATGGTATCTGTTTCTTTCTTTATCCCATCTAGAGCTTGTACTACACTTTTTTTGGAATAATTAATTCTGGTTCTTATTTTAATTATTTTTAAATTGCACAATTGACTTTGCGTTCTTTTCTTGGATTTGTAATGACCATTTTTCCCTGGTGTTCACCCTTTCGTCGTGATTCATGTAACAGGCAATTAGATCAACATGCAGTTGTGAACAAAAATAGAGGTCATATCAGAATCTGTGATTAAACGGTGAATGGAGTCCGGTATTAAGAACGCATTCAGTAGATGGGGTACGATAATGAGAACAGCGGTACGGTAATAGGAACACGACTTTTATTTAATTTTTTTTTTAGTAAAATCATTTTCTTAAGCTTCAACTGCTCCAAAAAATGTATGTGCTTTCTTGAGATCCCAAAAAACAATTAAAAATTTATTGAGGCAATATGTAGTATCAAACTGCGTTACTATCATGTTAACAAAGTAGAGTGAATTTGCGAGTACACGGTAAATGGTGCGTTTACCCCTAATAATTATTTAACTTTATAAAAATTATCACATACTTTAGAAAAAAAATATTTTAAATATGTATTAAAAAGGGTTTAGTTTTTTTATGTAATGAGGATGTTTGCCCCCAAGTATACCTATAGATATACCAGTTAGTACACGAAGTACCTTAACCATAGTGGCACCGCTAGTGGGAGCCCTTGGGGTCAAACTTGCTTGTTTGGTTATTTTAATTATTTATTGCATTATTATTTGATCATCAAAATTGAAAATGGTCAATTTTTGTTCTAATAATAGGAGATTTACATGCTTTTTCTCACGCTTTGCCCAATATTACTCATAAAATAACTTAAAAAAGTATCGAAAAGTAGTAATTAATTATTTCTTAACATAATTAAGAGCAATAAATCCTTATAGAAAACCACCAATAAACTTACGAAATACTTCGTTGTTTCTTACACGTTCAATACAATTATCGATTATAAAATTGATAAAAATCATATATTTTAATTTTATCATTTAATAAATTCTTATTGTTGTCACGAATGCCTTTATATTGTTCCTAAACATAGAGTTTTAGATCTCTTGCATATTTTTCAAATTACTTACAGATTTATTTTGTTAATCTATAATTTTAAACTTTTTTTTATAAATTTAATTTATTAATATTTCGAAAATTTACGTTGTATTTTAAATCATAAAAACAGTGAAACAAAACATACTTGAATGTACAATAAATTTAAATATTATCATGAAATAAATTAGAAATTTTATTAAAGTGTAGTTCAACATTTGATCGGAAGTTAAACCTAAAAATAAAATTAAAAACTCAATCTTTTGACGCTATAAATTTATATGTAATAATCAATGTTCTTAACTTTAAGCTCTTGATTATAAATAAGAAATTCAACGTCAAGCTGATGACAAAAATATTTAACAAGTACAAAAATCTTTTTTTTTTTCCATGGCCAACTGTACATTTCCTTACTCCAACTAATCATAATAATGATTATAAAATATAAAGTATATTTCTGTAAGAGATATACGATCATAACTTACAAAAGATTTATTAAATAAACAATTTTACTTTATAGAGGTTGTTTCAGTTCCAAATTATTATGTTGCTTACATCATTAAAAAAATTAAATCCTGAAATTAGGAAACTATTTTTGTGAATTCTTTCTGCTATATGATGAAATAATTATTTACAATTTCTTTCTAATGCGTCAAATTTTTCTTACGCACACTAAAACAAAAATTATTTTTTTATTTTAGACTTATCGATAAAGTATTTCTATCTTTTTGTGGTAAGTAGAGCATCAAGCGAGGTTAACAGTTTACATATTTTATCTCTTGATAGGATAATTTATTTTTCTCGTCGAATGATTTCATTGCATCATCAAATTGTCTGTTTTAATTATATTTTTAATAAACTTAAAGCTTATTTTAGAAAATTAACTTTTCGTGCCGTAGAAATAGCTAAAAGGTACTGTAGAAATTTTCTACGCGTTATATGTGCTAGAAAACGTATTCAAAATTAAAACTTCAATAACTGAATAATTAAACTATTTTATTTCATGGGAGTTGCATATAAGCTTCAGATTTTGACATAAAATATTTTTTCAACTAAGCCATCACCCCAATAATCAATTTTGTATAAACAAAACTTAAAAATATCAAAATAAGTTTAGCACTAACATTCAAAAAAATTTATTTTTAGTATTAAAAAGAAGTATCCTAGATAGACATGTACATCTTAATTTAACCTGCTTTCTAAACACTTCGGCCATTCTCGGAAAGAATTGGATTTGTCGGTAGGCTGTAATAGTATAGGATGGAACTTAGCCTATTTTTAGAAGAGTTTGGCAGTATTCGGTAAGATTCGGATATGAAAAGAGCTGTGCGGTGGGATGTAAGAGAAGTGCCAAGCTGGCTGTCTAAAGATGTTGGCAATTTTTGGAAATATTCAGAAATGTGGAGGGGGGGCGGGGGAGTCAGTTAACCAAAATGTTATGATGGAGGTGTAGGGGTGATTAATAGAATATTGGACAAATTTTTCCGATTAACAATATCAAAAATATTTAAAAAATTTCTTTCTTTCGCGTTAGGGGACTGGGGTAGGAGGAAAAGAGGCGGGGGGGAGGGGGGGGGGTGGATTTAAGGGGACTTAAAAAATTATAAAAAGAAATCTAAGGGGTTGTAAGGTGTTTGGTCCAGAATAATATAGATTAAAATCACAGAAAACGAAAGCTTTTTCCCCCTTTTTTTAAGGGGGTGTGATCGTTGGGCGCTAGCAGGGGCGATGGAAAGGAGGGTGTTAACAGTCTCACAATATTCATCGTATTATCTAGAAAGTTATAAATATATATCTATGTGAAGACTTTCAGTAAAGTACTGGATTTTTGAGAAAAGTTTTCTAACAATTAGTTATGTTTTAATCTTAGTTCATAAAATTTTTGATAAAAAGTGCATTGTGATTTAAAAGTTTTAAAATGTGAATGAATAAAATTTAAAACAATAAAAGATGTTGCATTGCCTAAAAAAACACGTTCCTTAGGGTAGCTCTCCCCCACTAGTCTAAATTTGTCAAAAGAGCAGAGCTCTCTTTTGACATGTTACAGGGATAAGATATTAAAATGAGCAATAGGTGTACTTTTTTGAGTTAAAAACACATTGTTTCAGAAAATTTTGCAACATTGCATAAGTGTTTATTCTTTTTAAAAAAAAACTTACAAAAAATTGGTATTTCCTTTGTTTTTTTTTTTTTTTTCTAGATTTCGATTTGTAAAATCTTTTTTTACATCCTAAATAATTTCTTATAGAGTTACTAAAAAAAATTCTCAAAAATATAAAACGTGTGATAAGTCAGGTGCAATCTTTTTCTCGTGCTAAGAACAATAATACTCCTAAATTACTTATCAAATTGCTCGAAATTATTGTTTGAACATTGCTTTACATCTTAAAAAGAAATAAACCATAATGAAAATGATCAACAGATTTATATAACATCTTATAGTTCTGTACTTGCTTGATAAAATAATTAATTGCGAAATTGACAAACATGATGTCTTCGAACTTTCAGCGTCCCTCTTTGATGACTAACTGGTGGCTGATAGATGACTAAGTAGAACTTTATAGAGCTTACGTAAATCATCAAATTAAGACCCAATACACAGATAAGGAGTTAAACTGAATGTCAGAGGGCGTGTTTTAAGCCCAGCAAAACACATTGTCTAATTTATTAAAATATACATATGCTTCATTTTTACATAACAAATTGAAGAACTTATTAAAAACACTATTTGAACATCACGGAACTAGTAATAGTGTGGTAACACGAGCGCTCACAGGTGAAATTTTTACTAAATCTAATATGTAAAATAAAAAATCCCTCTGATTTGTATAAAAATCTAGAGATAGCTTTTCTTTCATTAAAGCAGACAGAGATAGAACAGCGCCTAGTAACACTTTAAAAGCCACTGAATCAATACACATTTGAGCCTAATACTAATAAGCCTTAAATAACTTTTGCTTAAAAAATTGTGTTGAATATATTTGTAACATAATACTTTAAATTTCTATATTTATAAAAGTTTATTTATTTAATAAACATCGTATTAATTAAATCAGTAACTCTTATCCTCAAAGTTCGGTTGTATTACTTATATGCGTACGAATATAAATAACTAAAGCGTTGTTATAAAAATTCGAACAAATATAGTCGATAAATGTAATGACTTCACTGATTTATCAAATACTTATCTAATACTAATATTGATTCAATTTCGTATTAATGGTTGATATTGATACATATGCAATAACTAATTTTACATATACAGTTATGAGCCTTTTTTTAGATATTTTTGAACATTTTATAATTTATTATAAGATATTATGAAATTCTTGCATACTATTTCTATTTTTTTTTTTTTTTTTTATTGATTTTTATATACTTCTACATTTCCTCTTCTTGTTTCACGACTATTGACAATTAATATCTCCATTAAATCAATACAAATTTTATTTTCAATAGAATATAAAACGTAATTGATCAATCATACTTCAAAATGTAAGAAATTCCTTTTTAATGACAAAATATAATAATGTTTAACGCATAAAATATAATTCAACTTAAGATCTTTATTTTGCAGTGCCTTATTTACCTACATAAATAAATTATACATCCACAAAAATCATCTCCCTCCTGCATATATCTCTATTATCTTTTGAACCTATATTTCTGACTGATATTATTATTATTATCAAGTTTGCTGCTTTTTTTCGGTCCTATTTCAATGTGTTTTCATAATTTTTTTTCATTCATCGCAGAGACTACAGTATATCATTCAAAAACTTGTAATTCACTTATATGTTCTTATTTTTGCTATGTTTCTTTCATTCTTTAAAAATTTTTTTTATTTTTATATACATTTGAGAAATGATGGTGTTGTCAATTACCAAATAGTTTTTCTGTATTTTCTGAGTGACAAAAGTCTTCTCTTTTATTGTAAAATAATCTTTGATGTTCTTAAGTCTATTTTCCTTCGTTGCTCTTTTCATAAGTCCTACCGTCTTCAGATCCTCTTGTTTTTAGTATATTATCTCTTTTTTTCCTACTTTGTATGATTTATTGATTAAGTCACTGCTAACTTTTTTATTTAGCATAAATAAAGCCACTTGCTCTTGTCTATTTTTATTATTTGCAAAAAGTGAATATCTTTCTTTTTTCATGTGCCGTTTTCTAAGATAACTCTACCCGCTTCTATTTCTCAAATATATCCTAATTTTTCACATTAAAACTCAACATATTATTTGTTAATCTAAATTTATTTATTGATTTTTTTTTTTTCCATTCCCAAATCCATGCCCACCCTGACTGCCTTCAATCTTCAGATATATATCATTGTGTCTTTGCATTTAAACCCTACTTCATATTTTAAATCTACCTTCTATTTTTTCTACATATTTTTTTTCTATTTTACGCACAAGTCTCTGCTACGTATATGCAATATAATTATATCATTTAATCCATGAAAAAAAAACTATGATTCAAACTTTCTTCTTCATCTTTTTTGCTTAAGCCTAAAAATGCTTTGACTGTCCGTTGCTCCCTACCTGTCGTTTTTTCTCCGTGGCATAAAATTTTGTTGTTGATAACCACACATTGCGGTACTCATCCTCTGATCTAATAGAATTCTTGTTCATAAAATCTTTAATATCGGTATAATCTGTACATTCTAAGTTATATCTTATTTTATTGAGGACGTCCGGTAGAGATAAAATTCCCATATGAATTTTATAGAAATTTTAATGAAACGTTTTTGTTATTGTAACAACAAACCTGTCAAAATTTCAAGAGGTTCATCTGATCCGTTTTCGAGATATTGAATTTCAATATTCAGTCATTTAACACGGTCTATTATGGGAAAATTGATAAAAACTTAATTTTAAGAAAGTTGCCCAATGAATTTTGCCAATTTTTTTATATGTCACAGATAATGTTATTAATCTAATGTATAACAAGTTTTGCGATGATTACCTGATTCGTTTATGAATAAAAAACAAAAAGAGTTCAACAGAAACGCTATGGCATTGTCGTGTAACAACTCGCGCTTCCAGTTTCACTTGCCAGATAGCCACAAGCTTTAAGGTCGCTTTCTGCTGTAGAAATCTATCCACCCGTGTATGTCTAGGCATTAACAAATATTTTATAACTGTGTGTGATGGGTATATCTACTGAAAATCTGCACAGCGTTGTCGGATCTTTACTCGTCGCTTGTTCCCCCTTGCTCCTCAAGCATTTCCCCCCGCAAACTGTACCAAACATCCTTAAACCGTTGTAAGTATTCTTTATATTGGGGCTCAGTTGATTTTATTGGAATTAAAATTATTGTCGATTTGGATGGCATAAATAAAGCTTGAAATCTACACTTTTAAGCTTTATTAGCAACAATTTTTTCATAACAAGTAAACGTTTTTTTATATACTTGAAATTTTACATTTCCAGACGCTTCTGATACTGATACTGATAATCTGTCATTTCTATTGCTTGCTGCTTTTAAAATAGTGTATCATTTTGTACTTTCCAAAAGGACTGTATTTCTTTGCTTGTAAAATATTCATGATGACATTGTCTAATTTATTAAAATATATAGCACATGTAATAGCATCTTTATTGATAAGCATACTTTTTTGAATAAATGTTACTTAGAAAGCTAAACAATCAGTCATATTTTAACTTCCGTTGTTCGCTAATTTAAATGATAACTGAAGAAAATTATCCCATACTATTTTATAGTAAGTTAATTCCTAATTCTTATTCTCATAATTGTATCAGCTAAGTATAATGCATGTTGTCGAGTAATACCTCGTCGATCTTTTTTCCTTAGTTCACTAGATGCCATAGTAAATAGTGTAACATTTATACTTTCTCTAAAATTTCTAAAATGTCCAGCATTAATTTACTGAATTGATAATTCTTTCACGTGCTCGTCAAAAAGTAAACTCTGAGGAATATTGAACTCACCTAGAGCAAGTCGTAAATACTTTTCTTCGTTCCATAGTGATGTTTGTTGTTGCGCAATAATACTTTCTTCAACTGAAATATCTTTACTTAATTCATCCGAATCATCAATGTTTCGTAGATTAATAATATCTTAACATAGAAAAGATTGATGAATTGTTATATTATACATAACACACAGCAGTGTATTAATTAGATACTTAAACCATAACTTAATGTCTCTATTTTAAACCAATCCTTGTACGAAACTAGACTTGTGTACATGTTTTTTCTTGATATGAACATATAAGCAATGGTGGTCATTAATACTCTTTAGTTATTTACTAATCATAGTATCAACCAGTATTGGAACATTAATAATTTGTCCATATATTCCGTATTGCCCATGTACATATCGCAACCGCCTAATTTGCATAAATGGAATACGAGGCGAAATAAGTCTTTCCGTTAAAAAAGTGAGTTTAGGTAAATGAACATATCACCGCTTGAGAAACAACTGCTAAATTCGTAATTGTCCTAAGTATTTCTGCGCGTTTTAGTGTTGAATTCTTCAAGTCATTTTTGAACCATAGTCTATTACACACAGAGGACACATATCCAAATGGATTATTTACTGATTTTGTTTAGAATTCATTACAAGATCTTAAATGTCTAGTGTGATTAGTGTAAAAATTTCTAGGTTTGTGTATTGCCTTGGGAAAATAATGTATTACTTGCATTCGTAAGGACCCAGGTTCATTTACAGACACAATATCAGCGTTAGTGATCTGTTATCTATTATGTTGTGGTTGGTGGTCATTAGAAACTTGATGATCTGCAGTTGAGTCAATATACTAACTAACGCCTTGTGATTGACTATTATGGTATTGGTTTGCCATAATTTTTTTCTGTATCGAATGTGTCGTTGTCTTTCTGTCTCTAGAAAATCATACTGTAAATCTGAAGTACTCTTTCCGTAAATATACTGTTTATGTCGTTGTTTTTCACATTCACAATAATCGGTTACATTATCAAGCATTTGCGCTAGTTGGAAATCTTGATTTTTCGAATGCTCAGCAGCTTTACTTTTTTTTTGCTGCCTATATGCTAGATGACGCCGTTTTTCTGATATTGCGAGATTACATTAGGAATTTTTACTTCCTCTATATTTTTTTGTCTCTGCCTTTATATTTTATGCTGCTCCTCTACTGATTGTGTATAATCGTTTGGAGAGTCTTCGCCAGATTTATCGGCTTGTTTTTTTTGCATGTATGCATGGTGCCGCTGTTTTTAAGATTCATGGAAATCAGTAGGGGAATTTTCACTGTTTTTTTTCCCTGCCTATGCTCCTGATGATTTTTTTTTTCTGATTGTGAAGAGTCCTGTTGCGAATCTCTACTGTCGTAAATATTTTTTGTCTCTGCCTACATATTTTATGCCGCTCTTTTTCTGATTTTGTGCAATCACTTAGAGAATCTTCACCAGATTTATCTGCTTGTTTTCTTTGCATGTATGCGTGGTGCCGCTGCTCTTCAGTTTCTTGAAAATCAGTAGGGGAATCTTGATGACGTAATTTTTTTGATAGTAAAAAGTTTTGTTGCGAATCTTCAGTATATTTCTAATCTTTTTGCCTCTGCCTATATGTTTGATGCCTTCTGTTTTCATTTTTTTTATAATTCGTTTGTGATTCTTCAATTTTGTTATCGATTTTTTTGGTCTATATTTACCTCAATCATTTGATTTAAATGGTTGTTGCCTCAATCTGTTGATAAAAAATGTGTAAAATGTATATGCAATCGAGAATCGCAATGACAATTAATAGTACAATATATAACGCATAAAAAAAACAGTGAATGCAATTGAATGAAATTGACATTAAGAAATCCTTCGATTCTTTCATATAATATTTAAATAAACTGATACGTCACAAATTTATTAATCTTTCGGTAATGTAAGGCAATTTACTACCCGAATTGCAATAAACAGATTCCAATTAAACTTTATAAACATACTATTAATAAACGTAGGAGTCAATAATTAAGGTTTCAGAACGATTTCTAGCGTATAAGTTGTAAAATCAAGTGTTGAATTACCACTTATTTTCATAGGAAATTTAAACAACAGCTGTCATGGCTTTTGCAATTTTTTTACCTACTTTAGACAATCGAATTTGATTACAATTTTAACAACATATTAAGTTTTTTTTTGAGAGCAATTTGTTGAGATCAATTCAGAGTCAAACTTGTAACATGTCTATATTGAAACTAAAAAAAAGTATTCAAGCACGTATCGGGCATCTCTACATGCAGAAAAGCATAAAACTCGTTTTGAGTATATATTTTATATGTGTATGAATATAAATCGTAATAAAAATTATTAAAGCCGAAAAAATAAAGTACTTACTACTGTAAAGTACCATCAGTTGATTTTGTCATCGGCAAAACTAAAGTTTTTTAATTAGCGGTTCATCATCAATCTCTGTAACTTAAGTTCATTTCGTAAAATTATTCAGCAAACGTAGCGCACGATGTTGCAAACGTGAAATCACAGTGTAAGTAAAAAATAATAAACGTAAGTAGTAGTATCAGCTATACTGTGCGGTGGCCATGTATATAAAGTTTTAAACTAACTTGTATGAACAAAATCACATTTCAATGTAAACAGCTTGAATAAGTAAAATATTGTATATATATTATTTATCACTGTACGTGATTTGAATCAAATCATTAAAAATTTTAA
>JAPYYV010006157.1:0-14612 GCA_030522625.1 Copidosoma aretas | reverse complement strand
CATTTTATTAGGTTACAATTAATATATGTTTAAAGAATTCAGCGCGCGAAGCGTGCCGGTGGATCTCTAGTATATATAAAAATACATATGTGCAGTAAAAAAATATAGTTATATACATATATATTTATATTCAAATTTACTGTTATTATTTAAGTTTTCCGGCTATGTCTATTTTTTGTTTTTTTTACCAGATTATTCTTGTAACGAGCTCAAATGACGTTATTTTTTTAAATAATATGTATTAAAAATTTACAATGTTACCAAGAGAAGTATTCTTCCCATTGAAAAACAATTATTTATTAATAAATTTACAACATCTTAGAGATGTGAACTCGGATTAATTGTTAAAAAAATACAATTTGGGAAATTAAGTCGTGTTGAAGACTTATCAGCATATTGAACTGGGTGACAGCGACATACTGGTGAGAACAATAAACTAAACTACGCAAATCAGAAACTTATTAATATGCACATTACGAAGTCGATGTTCCATGTGATACTGGCGTTAGAAAATTTTTTTAATGCAAAAGTATCTAGGTGCAACTAACTTACGTAAGTTAAGTGTTTCATAACAAACATGAGACATCAAAAGTAAGCGATAACCGATTTACATACCTTTTCCAGTAATACTTAGAAAAATGTAATCATTTCTTAGTTTTGGTATTCGCAGTACAATAAACTGACTCTAGATTCATCCGATTTTGTCCGACGGTCATATATTTTGCATACGTTTGTAAGGGCATCATACTCCGAAATTAATTTTAAATTCCTGACTGTTCAAAACAGTAAGCTGACATAATATTTTGATATCGATATTAAAGTACAATGTACACTTCGGAAAACGTATGCAAAAGATATTTCTGTCTTATTTCCGACAACACTGAACAAATCTTAAGTCTTCATACGTTAGTTAATTCTACTGTGAAGACCTAAAGAAAGAGAAACTCATATTTTTCCTAGTATCACCGAGAAACGTATGCAAATTTGATTCTGTCTCCTTTCTTTGAATTAAAGTTAATAATCAAATACATGGCATATGTTAGTTAGTTGTACCAGATACTACTTCCTAATGCAATTTAAAAAATTTCTGACGTGCCAGTATCACATGGTAAGCTTAGTTGTATGCCTTATTAACTTCGTAATGTGCACATTGCTCGGTATGCTGATTGGCATATTATTGTTAATTGGTCCTACCAGTGTATCGCTGTCGCCCTGTCTATATCTGGAGCAGCTACGCTATGAGTCATTCATTTAGAGTACCACATAAAACAGCGAGGTAAAGTTTTTATCTCTGGCTTCAAAAGTTGGCTCTCACTCTGGTTTATCTTCACATCATGTTTACATTTTATCCGATGCAATAATACTAGTCGACAATTCACCAAAAACTCTAATAGCAATAAGTCATGTATAACTTGCTCGGTTAAATATCAGTTTTTTAAAGTTATTCAATGTAAAAATGTTTTTAAAATATCGTAAATGTTATTTATTCCCTAGCAACCATTCATCGGCTCAAACATTTAAGACGCAAGACCAACGTAGAAAAAGTCGATATTAACTTTTACTTTTAACATTGTAACGATTACTCATGCATTATGTAGATTGAAACATGTCCTGTATTATTACAAATATTTACGCCAAAAATTGTACACATCTATCGCGGGGTAGCTAGAAGGTATTGATCCTAAAATAAGTATTTTATATAGAAAAATATATTCTAGTTGAACTTCGTCTTCTTGCGTAGGTCGTTAATCCCTCAATCCTACTATTGATTCAATTTCGCGAATTAGATTTTGTAAAAAGAGTAGATAATTTTTAATTTAATGAACAAGTTTGCGTTTATGATAGAAGGATTGAATAGCTGTATTTCTTAATTTCAGCAATGATTACTTAAGAATGTTAGCACTTACTAATTTTCAATACTAGTTTTATTAATAATCGTAACATAAACACAATCAATTCTCGAACAAAATTTCTCATCATCCTGAAAAATTTTAACATTTATAATGTTTTAATTGCAATGACAAAAAAAAAAAATTCTAGTATTCGAGGACTTTTTTCAGAATTCTCTAGGATAAGAACAAGTTTATTACATCAAGGATTTAAAAAAAATGCACTATTCCTATTTAAAAATAACATTTTAAAAATTATGTACTTTTTTGTACATTGTGATAATAGCCTTTTAAAGTAATCTTTATCATATATTTCGAGATTACAAAAAATAGATACTTGAATAAATTAAGTTTCTTCTAAAGATCATGAACAATCTTTTGGAGATTTATAACACATTGAGTGAGAGGCACGCCATAAGATGATTTAAAAACGTATGACAAAACAGGATACAAAACTTTTGCTTCTAAAGATACAGCAATTCTATGAGTTTAATGGAACGAGGTTGCGAAATCGATTACATTTAAAAAGAATTAAGAACTGGTATTGCACATTATTGATTACGCTAATTTTTTCTGATTGTTTACTTTTAAAATATTTGAGGTGTTCAACAAATATTACAACCATGTTACAGTAGATTTGACTAATAATAAAGAGAAGGGTACGTATGTGTAAAATTTTTGAATTGGAAGCAAAAATTTTCAAGTTGTTTAGCGTATCAATACACAGAAAATTTATTCTGAAAAAAACGACAACATTGAGACGGTTGCATGCTGCACAAAAATACTTAGTGAAATGTATGGCCAATTGAATAAAGATTAAATAAAAATGTTTAAAATTATGTATACACCACAGTGTATCACGATGCCAGGGGCTAAAGTTTTTTTACATCGCGTAGGACTTTTTAACAGCCAGGATTTCAACATGGCCTGGTACAGGATTTCATGCAAGGAATTCGCTTTCATGCTGCAGGATATCCAGTAGTAATTACTGCTGTAATTATATCCGAAATTTATTTAATATAAAGCTACGTACATTACGAACAGCTTCCAAAAGCCGTTTTTTATAAAATAATTTATATTATTTAGCAAATATAATTCAAGATAAGAAAATTGCAGCCCCCTAACGTACATGCAAATTACAGTATTAAAGGTGGGGCATTACAAACAAAAGCAGTCATGTAAGAGCTATTATATTAACTCTTATAATTGTACAATTTTCTGCAGTATCTAGCCATACGAAACTATAACGGAAAAACTTACCGAATTTTTCATTATTCCGTGGCGGGAAGGAAGGAAGGTGACGGCGGAAAAGGGTTCGATTGAAACAAGAGAGTGTGAAACGAAAGAGTCGTCATCAATTTGTGGAGGGTTAGGAATGGGGATAAAAAATGTTTATCACAATAAAGGTCACGGAAAAAAAAAACAAGGAATATTCGTTCATTTTGCGGAAAGGAAGATAATGTTTGTGGGAGGATTGAAATTGTTATGGTTGAAATCCCAAAGAAAACAAAACGATTTTTCAATTTGTCTTCGTTACAATAATTATGTTCGGTATGATAAGTTTGGCGTTGAGCCCAACGAAACGTTGCTCAAATCGTGATCCAACACCTCAGAGTTTCGTTATTTTTGCTCTTTTACTCGCTCTCAACTAATTGTGTGCTTATGCACTAGCTTAGCACATTAATAAGGAAAAAGGAGAGCAGAACTGACTGTTTTCTCACTAAGTATGATCTTAATTTTCCTCTTTTTGTTGTATCAGTGCGGGTGAAGGGGGTAAGTGTCTAAATCCTTACTAAAATAACTATGATATAGGAAGATATTTTTATGTATTTGATTGATCATTGATATTCATTTAAAAATTATCTTATATCCTGAGAATGATTTAATATTTTCTAAAAAATTTGCACTTCCAATTCACAATCGTAATATTTTGTACTAATGTAGTTCTGAATAATATTGAAGAAATAGTATGTTGTTTTAAGTTGATTAGAAAAGTTAGGAGTTATGATAATCAATCATTGCAAATTTCTTCCCATACGACTTTTTTCTGAAAGATTTTAAAAATAATTATGTGTAAAAATAACGGTTTAACGTCAAAATAAAAGTAAGAAACTCAGAGAGAGTGAGAAAGCGTCGGCATCAGCTGCAGAGAGTATTTGAGTTGCCATGGCATAATAAAAGAAAATAAACTAAGGGAGCAATTAGAATGTATAGTTGCTTTTTGTGTAACCTATAAAATTTACAGGCTGTGATATATGAATCTGCTGTACAGTTACACTATGGTGCTCACAATACGGTAACATAATAATAAAAAATGGTATCTAGATTAAACTATGGTCCTGCATACTGAGGCAATACTGATAACAAATGGTCCCTAGAGCATATGTCTGGAATTTAATCTACAAATCATTATAATGCTTATTTATAATAAATCTTTTTAGTGCAAGCGCTTTTTATTTGTATGTACCCCTAAGTGTTTCAAACAGACGTGGTATAAACCTTGTAACTATTTACTTCAATAGGAATTGCACTCATAAATGTAATGATAAAATAATTTAAAGCACTTTAAAACATTTTTAGTGTCCAGCCCAAAATTATCAGCCTGTTGATGTGTTTATTTATATGTATTGTAGTGCTTATGGTTTCTTGGTTTTTTTTTAATTATAGTGCTGTACGTCTGGTTCCTACTAAGGGCACTACTCAGGCTCCTCAGCATTTGGGAGTGGGAAGGGATGAGGGATGGGAGGGGGTAAGGGGTGAATAACAACCGTTACATATTCGCCAGGACAAGTCCTGAGGGTGGGGAAAGTACTTAGAAAAAACCCATCCCTATACGGCCCGGTGTATTGCCTAAATCCTGAACGGGTATCTAGGTATAAACACCAGGACTAACTCCTGCACACCTCCCGCTCACGTTTTACATAACGTAAGAGAAACAGTTGATCGAACTCTGGGAAAAAAGCAGCAGAAGCGAACCTCTAGGTAAACGGCTAGACTCGAACCAAGTCCCACCCATGCCCGTACACTACTTGTTTCCAGAGATCGACGAAACTACAACTCCACCGCTGCGCCATCGCCACCGAATCGGTTAGAGAGAGCTTATAGTTCAATTTTGAAATGGCTTTACAAAGGGGTTTATTTCATTTTGGAATTACCGAACCGTATGCAAACATAAAATAATTAGTTTTAGAGTATGAGGAGTTAACAACCTAAACAAAATTCAAAATTTTTGCCATAAGTGGTCATCGTGTTAAATTATTTCCAGCTGATACAAGATTTTTGCGAATACGGTATTCTTATTCTAAGTCATTATTGTTGTACATGCTGAAGAGTTTATCACACTTTTATTTGTTTTTGTGAATTTGGAGGGAAGCAATTGTGCAAATTATAAATGAGAAAATCTGATGAATGTTGAACTAGAAAAACATGGTTAAAACTATTTTTCTCCATGTAACTTTATTTCTAAGCTATGTAGATGAAAACACTAAGAGAGAAAAGTTGTTTGGAATGAAGTTTTTTTCTTAAAAAATGACTCAACAAAAGCCATCAAAATAGTTCAACTTTGGCGCTGCATCCTCGCCAAAACAAGTTTTGCATTTTTCAGAGGTATAAATGACCATACTTCTGGAACTCAGTAAAGTTCACTTTCCAAACTTTACCAGCAGAATTTTTAAGAAAAGATAATCCAAAGCATTTTATGAAGCTATTTAAATATTTAACTATAGGCTCTAACATTTTGTACGTGCACATCAGTCAGTCTTACTCTTGACATTTAAAATCATTTTGAATATTTATCAATTTTTAACCATCAATTATGTACATATGATTGTCGTTGAAGCAATTATGCAAACGTTGTGCGATTCCATGGATAGTCATGACCAGTGGTAGGGGAAAGGTGGGGTCAAATGGGCATAGCGGGTTGGATGTGCTAGGCAATATCTCAAAAACTGAAACTTATTTCAAGCTTTTTTTCTTTTGTACATTCATCAACAGCACTAATAGTTTTTCCCTTATAAAAATTTAAAGAGAAAAAGATTCCTATTACTTACTACTAAACAGTTGAATTTTTGGTTAAAAAAAAGCCACAAGATCAGATTTTTAACTGCTGAGAAAATCAAATTAAATATATCGTAAAATAAATATCGTTTTCCATAATATCATTTGAAAGCTTACCTCTTCAGCTTTAAGTTCCAATTTTTAAATATTTTCTATGATTTATGTTATGAAAGTTATAGTTAAATGAAAAATGTGTCCTCTGAGGGCACAAATGGGTATCAAGGTGGGGCGGAGATGGGCACCAGCAGCGTCTCAACATGAGTTCTATACATCGATATCAAGCGTTGCAAGTTATATACATATAGGTGCATATAGGTATCAGTTGTCTGCTGTCAGCTGTGAGTATTATAGGTTATGTCCACAAGATATCTGTGTCTATTTATACCCCACCTTCTGCTCACTTGTACCCCTTAGCAGAATACGAGGGGTACATTTGGGCACTCTTGAGATTCACATTATACACGAAAAAGTTATTTAAAAACCGGATTGTCAAGTATGATAAAGTTTTATTCGGGACATAATTGATACAATTAAATTTTTTTAAAATAATTATAGACTCAAATTCGTCACTATAATGAATAAATTTAAAAAGGTGCCGATTCTGCCTCACCTTTCGTTACATATAATAATGAAATAATATTGGCATGCATTTACGGAGGAAGAAATAAATCGTTCAGATAATAAGGGGTGTTTGTTATTATTAAGACCTTAACAAGGGAACTTGACATTTTGATGTAATTTTGGGCGTACTGTCTTAATTTTTCAGATATGAATCCAAAAGCTGTGAATTTTACAATAAAAATAACCTTACGAAACTTATTGTACAGAACTCTTTTTTTTTACTCTTTACATGTAGCTTCTCAGATGTTGGTTTATATATATATTTACTTAATGATTTTCAAATTATGAGAGCAGTTTAAACTTTTAGCTGATTACAAAGCATATTGAACAAAATCCTAGAAAAAAAAGCTGTAAAATCTATGAATGAACTGGCCAGTTTGTATGCAATTAAAAATATGCACTACTAAAAATACATTTTCAAAAATCTTTTTTCTCACAAGTATTTAATTTAATCAAGAATAAAATCAACAGTCTTTTAAGTTCATCAAATTTGGTATAATTAAAAAATTCATATCATATGATTACTCTTAAGAAATTACAAGATGCATATTTGGTCGACCCAATTCATTATTAAAGATTGTGTATGATTAGAATTTCTCAGAGACTTTATTGCGAATACAGCCAGTTACTGTACAAAATTCACTCTTCAGTCATGTCCCACAAAAAAAATTCTTGAAATCCTTTTTATGCTTAATTTTTTAATTTTACAAAATTGTTTTTAAAAAATTAATATTTTTAGGTATGCATCTAATGAAGCGCGTAATTTAACACTCTGTATAACCAATGTTAATGGATATACCAAGTATATATCTTGTAATCTGTTGAAACGAATCATATGATATAAATTTTTTAATTATATCAATTTTAATGAGCTTAATTGTCTGTTCTAATTCTTTATTTAATTCAATACGTGTAAGAAAAAAGATCTTTGAGAACGTATTATAAATAAAACATGTTTTGTACACACCAGCCAGTTCATTTATATATTTCACAGCTTTCGTTTCCGGGATTTTCGATAAATATGGTTTTTATCAAGCTAAAAGTTTAAACTGCCCTTTCAATTAAAAAATAATTCAATAAATATTTATAAGCCTATGTCTTAAAAGCTGCATATAAATAGGAAAAAAAATCCTACTTTCCAAGGTTAAACCTTTTTAAAGGTTGGTTTTTTGATCACTTGTATTAAACGTAAAACTCGTTTATGTATCACTCAGTAGTATCGTGATGTATATTACTACTTAGTTTGCGCACCACTGACTCATAACACTCAGCACAGCAGAAAGGCATGCTAGTCAGGAGACTGGTTTTACTAGTAGAGAGGGAACGGAGAAGAGACACCGCACATTAGGATGAATCAGGTGAAAGCACGTGTTAGGCAAAACAAACTTTTTCTTAAATAATTGTTTTGATCAGTGCAACTTTTCCAGAGATGTTGAGATAAGAGAAAAGAATCTATATACTTCAGATAATTGTTCTTGAATAATTTTTTTTATTAGTGCAACTCGTTCCAGAGATGTTAAGCTTCCAAAAATTGTTCATGAAGAGAAAAAATCTATATACTTTAAACTTGTGTAACTAAATGTGTGTGAGATTTTTACATCCAGTTTAATAGTTATTTTAAAAATTGTGTAAAAAATTGTATGAAACACAATTAAGTTTTAAGCCACTTTCAAAGTAGTTTAAAGTGAACGTTGATATGCAGCCTGCTTCCCTATACTACAGGAAGCATTGGCTGCTGTTGACTCGTCGTTTAAAATAGTAAGAATGATTTCCATAAGATTAAGACTAGAATTTTTTTTACCGACCATGAAATCCGAATATGCATTTCATACAAATATTTTCGAGATATCAGAGAATAATACTTTGTTTTAAATATTGACATTTATGAAAATGTTTATGAGACTTTTGTCAATAAATTTCATCACTTTTAGGTTATAATTTTATGAATAAACAATAATATCTTTTGATATTTTACAAGTTATGTAAGGAACTATGTCACAAGTGGAGTATACTTCAATATTTGAGTTGATTTATCAACTTTTTTGTGATACCAGCGAGTTAAACATTGTTGTTAGTCCTTTTACTCACAAAATATGTAAAGAGACTTCTTAAAATACAAAAATAACGACTTTTCAGGAACCTAGCGAGTATGCCAAGCTAATGATATAGGCTGTTTAGTCAGTGTTAATCTATTTTTTCCTAGCAATAGAAATTTGTGGTGAAATATTTAGGATAAGATTTAAATATTTACTAAAATAATTAGGATGAAAAGTTATTAACAAATAATTAAAGATAGTTTTTTTCTACAAATTGTGTTTTATATTCAAAATCATGAATTAAATCTTCGGATGATAAAATATAACCCAAGCCAGTCTATGATAATTTTATTTTATACAATATTCCTACTTGAAATAAAGCTTTAAAACCTATATATGAATTAGTTATCAAAAGAATTCTGTCAAAAATATTTTGATAATTAGTTGATCCTGAGTTTCTTCTGTTTGATTTATAATAAGGATCTTATATTTTGTGATGCAATGTTTTATTACTTTTTCTGACATTGACTTTGAGTTACTGTCAAATTATTGGAATTTTCTTGTGCTTGAAAAGAATTCATCGACTCCAAATGAACCGCCTATAACTTTAGCTTAATGCACTCGCTAGGTTCCTAAAAAGTCGCTATTTGCACATAGCTAACAAGTTTTTTAGTGCACAGCTTCAATGTTGACAATTTCGGCTAACTACTTACAGTCAGCTTGGATTTTAATTTAAGTGATATCAAAATCTAAGTTTCAAGAAAATTCAGTGTTGTGAATGTGAGTCTTCTCAGTTTTAACCCATTCCAATTTTAACTGTTCCAATTTTCGAATGGTATTTCTCAACAAGTTTTAAAATCAAACTTAGTCATAACAATATATTACCGATAATGTAAATCATGTTTTCAAATTTCCTATAACTAAACATGAAAAAAGGTTTGTTTCATAAAATTTGATCAATAGAATAGCATTAAATTTTAAAAACTAAAATAAAAATTTATAACATGTTTTTTGGGATACCTATAAATCTCATTAAAAAGTTCCCCACAAATTTAGTTACACGAGTTTCAAATATTTCATTTTATTTCTTGATATTTTATTGCTGTACCGTTCATCCCAGAGATAATTAAGAGAAGGCTATGGTATTGGTATAGGTAGATTGATAAAACCGTAGACAGTGAGATTTGGATACACACCTGTGTATACAGTATTCTACTGAAATAAAGAATTTGTACAGTAATTTGTACAGTAATAAAGAATTTTGCGAAAATAATAAGATATCGAATATGAGTAATAATAAATAAATAGATGATAAACTTATGTCTTACAGCAAACCAGCAATCAATAATCTGCGTAAATCATAAACAATAGTATACAAAATTTGCTCAATTAATAAAGTATTGATTTCAGTACGAAACAATACAAGTAAATTTATTAAATATGTAATTTAGAATTCGTAACAAGAGAAGTAAAAAAAAAGGATGTCATGAAATTCGAACAATAAGGTTGATCAAAATAATTATACTAGAGTTATTGTGTAGTGCTGGCAACCTAAGTCGTTGGTTCATGCAATAATCGAAAAGACTAAAATGGGAAAACTCGCAAAGTAGTATATATACGCCGTTTGTCATCGTACTTTTTGAATGTTCAAGCCATAGCAGTCACCAGTTAGGAGGCTCAGGGGAAAAAATCTGTAATATATCTCTTCATAAATCCACTCAATGATATTTATTACCTCGTATCAAACATGCTTTAGATAAATATCCTTGTAACCTTATGTTTCAGAGTGAGCAGCAGCAGTCCTAGTAGTACACCAACAGATGCTTGTGCAACTAGTTCTGAACAAGAAGATGATTCTCCACCACCGCCACCCATATCTGCAAGACCTGAACGCACGAAATCAATAGTAAGCAAATTAATATCATGGTATTTGAAATGCAAGATATTAATATAATGGAGAAACTAAATGCTTTTCATCACTAAAAAAAACTGAGTTTAATGAATTTCTGGCTACAAAACCATTGTTCGAAGAAAATACTATCATTATAGACTCAATAGAAATTACTATGTATTAAGTACTTGCAGTATGCTTAAGATTTATGAGAAGCAAGTCGTTGTGAGTAGCGTAAAGGAACTTTGCGGCAAACGCTTCTAAGTCGTATTTTTGTATCTTCTAACTTAAAATGTCTTTTTCCACTTAATGCAGAGTCAGAAAAAAACTGTAAGAGAATACAAAATAAGCGCATTAAAAACTTACTATCAAGCCACTGGGAATTAATACCACTGTACATAATACGTCTCTAATGAGTAGCTGCTTTAATCTATATTATTTTATTATTAAGATAGCAGGGATAAATTTTCATAACTAACTTAACAAACTATCCTTAAGATAGCATAATATCTACCTTAAATATATACCTTCGAAACGGTATGAATTAAATATCTAGCTAGCTCATAAAAACAAAAATGGAACAGAAGTGGAACTTCCAGTACAGTGTATGAACCATCATGTGGAAAGTTTGTTATTTATGAAGTATAGTAAATTAACTAGACGTATTATTAAACGTTTGATCTACTTAAAAAATTTTATGTTAAAAATTCAATATTAATTCCAATTTTCTGTTGCTCTTCCAGTGTTGGGTATAGAATTAAGATTCAGGGAAATTTTTACTAGTCCATCCGCTCTCTTGCATATGCTGCAGTGCAGTGGCTGCACTTTGTATATATACACGTGCGTACTCGGGTTAATAGGTTAAAAAATCAAATCATAGTAACATAATAGTAAACAAGCCAAGTTATCAGGTTCTATTGTTTATGATACGAATAAAATATTTATGATTTATTAAGCTAAACAACTTAGTGCTGTGGGTTGACAGATTACAATGCTTATTAAATAAATGATACAGTCACTAATTATCATACAAAAAATTTCAACGCTCTGGGTCATTAGGTATAAATTTATTTTATAAGTAGTAGCATTATGATTTTAAAAGCTAAGCAATTTGGCGCTTTGGGTCTTAGTTGAGTTTTTTTGTTACTAATAATAATGTTATCAATTAAAACGCGAGGAAATTCAGCGTTTCGGGTCATCAAACAATATCTCCTTTATTATAAATAATATCATTGATTATTATAATGAGAAGCAATGTAGCGCTCTTGGTCATCTGATATGAGTTTTTTTTTATCAATAATAGGATAACAATTTTTAATTCTAAGTAATTTAACGCTCTGAGTCGAAGTTTAGATTTTTTGTTATTAATAATAATGTTATAGAATAAAACACCAGAAAATACAGCGCAATGTATCATCAAGTATTAGCTGTGTTGTCACAAATAATATATTTAATCATTAAAATGCGAAGCAATTTAACGCTCTAGGTCATACTTTTTTATTGTGTATTCTATTTTTATGTTACAGGGTTATTGGGTTTGATAGCCTACTCTAAAGTTACATGGTTTTAGCATATTTTAATTTGCAGTCCAGCATGTTACAGTGAGAAATTCCGAATTTTATTTAATCAAAACCTCATATCTCTAGGACGAAAATAGACCAGAAGTTCTTTTTCAAGTGTTAAGGCTGGTTAATATTGAATGTAGGAAAATTATTTCGAAAAACGTCAGGCACTAAACTAACCTTAAAAAATTGTTTGAAACCTGATAATTTACCAAAAAATACAAGAAATGTTAAAAATTAAAAAAATAGAGACTGAAAAGTATGTAAAAGTATCACAAATGATGCACATAAGCTTGAATTATCATTGAGGTATTGGTTAAACTTGAAAATTAAACAAAACCTTAAATTAAGTATTTCGAAGACAAAACAGTCTTTTTTCATATTTTATTTTGTCTTTAATATATTGCTTACTGTTAGGCCTATAATTATTTTGAGTAAATTGAGATAATTAACGTAAATATAGAAAAATAATAAAAAAAATCGTCAGCAACTCTCCTAACCCTTAAAAATTTGTTTCAAATTTGGTTATTGTAAAAATATATACCAAATTACGAGTGCAATACATGAGAGATGCTTCAATAAAATTGATGATCCTCGTTCAAAAATTGAAAAAAATTAGACGCTGCAAAAAACGTTCAAGTATTAATAACAACTTACATAAGCTCAAATAATTATTTGGATACCCATTACATTCCTTTAGAGTTCTAACTTAACCTCAAATAAAGCATGGAGTGGGCGAAATAATTTTTACACACAAAATCAGTGAATCAAATTTTCTCAAAGTACTGTTATAACAGCAGAAACTTTACTATTTTTAAAAAAACGTCGAGCAGTTTTACCGCCATCAGACGTACCATACCCAGATTTAGGCACGTCAGCAATTAAATCTAATTCGAGGAAGCTGTGCTATGGACGAAAAATCACATTTCGAAAAAACATGTTATAAACACGTTTTATGAAGTTTAGAATCAAAATACATCATTTTTGAAAAATGTCCGTCTGCGTGTGTGTGTGTATGGGTGTATGTATGTAATCAGTTGTATCTCAGGATTCCCTCAACCGATTTTGATCCAACAGGACTTTTTTTTTGTTTTTCGATTCCTATCACCGCTAAAAAAAATTTGGGTTTTGCTGTATATTTTTTTTTAATTTTGATTTTATAGATTTTTCGAAATCTTTTTTTTCTGAAAAGTTGATTTTTAAGCAATTTATCATTATTTTAGGATATTTTACTGTAAGAATTCTGAAAGATTATCAAATTTTAAATTAAAAAACGTAATTAGTTAAAAATTAAAAAAATTTAGTAGTTGGGTGTGCGTGAGTATGAATAGCGAAAGTATATAATTAGTCATATCTCAGAATTTATTTGGCCGATTTCGATAATGCCGGGCTTTTTTTTTGTTTTTGAATACAAATTACTCATCGAAAAAAAAATTTCGATGTATTCATTTTTTTTTTTTATTTTGATTTTCATTATTTTCGAAACTTGATTTTTTTATAAGAATAGATTTTACAGATATTTATCATCGTTTTCGGATATTTTTCGATAGAAATTCTAAAGAATAATTTAATTATACACAAAAAAACGTATTAAGATGGAATTAAAAATATTTAGTAGCTGGGTGTGCGTGAGTGTATGTAGGGAATGTATGTAATCAAGCATATCTCAGTATTTCCTTGACAGATCGGATATTTACAATGGATATTGTGCAAGCTTTTTTTATTATTATTGGAAATCTGAATATATACATTATAAATAAAATGCATCAGAAGCCCTTTTTGGTCTTTCTACAGAATATAAAATTCTAACAAACAATTTTTCACATGACCATTGATTTTCGTGCATATGCTCTTTATAGTATACTCTGTCTTACTCTAATATTACGCATGATTGTTATTCTGTTAGTAAAGATGACTATCTCAGATAAACCAGATTATTTTGAAACTAACTGATTATTGATGAATCAGCAACAATATGTGCTGAGTTAGATCACTCATTGTAACTAAGAACTTTGTACGACTAAGAACATAGTTACTTATTTTCTTCTGATCAGCTGTCTATACTTATCGTCATGGCTTATATATGATCATATATAAAACAAGGTGTGCTAGTATATTGACATCAATCAATCATCAGCTTTCCCTGCTTTTTTCCATGATGAATATTTAAAAAATAAATAAGGCAATTTATTAACATGCAAACGTGAATATTAAATAATCACACGTAGCAATTGATTCAATATTGCGAAAAACATGACAACCCTGTCATTAGCTCTTACAATAGCTGCTTTGAAATACACCTTATATTTTTCACATCATGTGATATACCGTGTACAGTTTCGAGTCAACCAGCAATATGGGGAAGTTTTTGAGCTGCCCTAATTTCCTTTAATAGTATTTGGGAGATTTCGGGGTCTGTGTCAATTTCTCTTATTTGCTTGTTTTCAGCAGTATTAACTATAGTAGAGGACATCAAAAAATAAAACTCGGTTATAGGAGCATGACTGTTTATTAATGACACATTGTATCAATATTTCGCCGTCATTCTGGCGGCCTC
>JAPYYV010006156.1:0-15671 GCA_030522625.1 Copidosoma aretas | reverse complement strand
ATATCGTTAATAAGTAAATTTTTACAAAAATCGGTAACACTCATAAATATGGTTATAACTTCTTTTGGGTAACAGGCACGCTTACAGGTGTAAAATTTTCTAAATCTACGATTTAAAATAACAAATCCCTATGATCATTATAAAATTCTAGAGATAGCTTTTTTTTTTTATTGAAACAGAAAGAAAAAGAACAGCACCTAGTAACACTTGAAAAGTCGCTGAATCGGTACACTTTAGAACCCAATAGTAATAAGCCTCAAATAACTTTTGCTCAAAAATAAGTATTAAATATCTGTTACATAATACTTTAAATTTCTATACTCATTAAAGTTCATTTTGTCCATTGACATTGTATAAATTGATCAGTAACACGAATGTTAAAAGTTTAGTGGAATTACTCATATATAAAATAGTTTATTGCACATAATTCAATCGAATTTACACTTTGAAAAATCGCTTGATAACACTACTTAATAAGAGAACTATGTCACTAGTAAATCATAAAATATAACGATACAGCAATATTTCAATCGTGATAAGGAGTGCCATAGGATTTCACGTCGGAAGGCAAAATTATGTACGACTATTCGTCGGATAGTAGGGACTTGTACGAGCCTTCGTCGGAACGCAAGGGCGAGTACGGTTTTTCGTCGGGAAGTAGCTACATTGAGAGAAGAAAAGGTGATAATAAACGTGGTAAGTACAAATTTCTTTAAGGTTTTAACCTCTGATACGTTTATAATTAACGTGTGAGTACGTTGAATGTAAACGTAATGTGTTGAATGAATTTCATTTTAAAATAATTATTGTTTCTGTGTGATTAAATAAATAAAAATGATATAAATAATGATAATGATGATAAATATCACTATGATGATAATACTATTAATAATATTAGTATACCAAGGTAATACACTTTTTATAGTTTTAAAATTTTTTTTTGCAATTCTCTACAAAAGTGGCTACCTCCAATTTTGCAAGTTGTGTACTCTGATTGTTATGATCAAATATTGTATGACAGAACTCGTTATTAGCGGATTCTGCAACCGCTAGCGTTAACTCTGGCAAAAAACTTGATTTATCTGTCACTGGCTCTGATGGTGAAAAACTTATTTGCAAATCACTTGTAGAACTTGTTTGCACTTTATCATTGTCACTTTGATAATGTTTTTCACCAAGCTTAAACATTTCGTTATAAGGTATTTTGCAAAGATAAAAATATAAAATTATTTAGGAAAGACAAGAATTAGAAATGTAAAAAAAAACAGTTTACAAACCAACATACACTTTTCACAAGCTTTTGAAACTTAAGACGTGTGCCAATAACTGGGAATGCACGTTGAAACTTCAACTCATTTGACACTAACTCTTGCAGAGTTAGAGCATCAGATACCTCTAAATCGAATGTAAAAAACGCCTCCCACAAGTTGCAAATCAGGGTTACGTACACACGCACACGTATATGTTCATTTAGGAATCACTGTAACTCTATAACCTGCAATTATAATTACCCGTATGAGTACATAAATGATGCTCCAATCTATATTCAACAAGCAAACTCTCCATTTCGTATCATTACTATCAACAATTAATTGTTTTCATTATCTTAATGAGACGATCTGCACCGCGGTATATTGCACGACTATGATGATAACAATGTACATGTATGTATAATATATACATAGCATGCGTGCGGGAAATTTCAGAAAAGTTAATAGTCATACTCGCGTATGTTACCTAGTAGAATACGACAAGTTAGTAATAAACGTACCTTCAGTTCAAAATAAGCGTGTGACGTCAATTATGAAATTTTGGTACGTTAATAGTTACACTATCAGAAAATATCAGCATGACACTACGGTACGTTAATAATTAACCTACCACTTTTATAGTAAGCGTTTACTTCACTCAGTATACTTGTACGGTTCTTCGTTGGAAAGTAGCGGCGTGTACGGTTCTTCGTTGGAAAATAGCGACGTGTACGGTTTTTCGTTGGAACGCAAGATCGTGTACGGTTTTTCGTCGGAAAGTAACGATGTGTACGGTTCATCCTCGGATAGTAGCGACGCGTACGATTTTTCGTTGGAAGCCTCGAGCTGTACGGTTGTTCGTAGGAACCACTGGTGTACGGTTCTGCGTCCGAGGCGTCGATATAACCTAATGACCCAGCGCGCTTGTTGATGAATAAATAAATAAATTATCTACAACAAATAATCTATAACCTAATGACCCTGCGCGCTTATTACTAAATAAATATATATATATTATCTGTATAAAATACTCAATAACCTAATGACCCCACGCACTTGTTAGTTGTTGAATCAATAATCCATAACAAATTATCTATATGTCGATGACCTATCGCGCTTTTTAAATGAATACATAAAAAAAATAATTACATGAAGCATCATAACCTCTGAACATTTAATTGAATAATTATTAATGATTAAAATACTAAAGTTGCTGACATAAAGCCATGACATGTTTTGCGTATTTGTTTTTACTTCAGACTTTTAATTTTAACTTTAAAGTATAATGCTAATAACCCAAACCTATGTTACTTTAATCGCATATTTGTTACTCAGAAGATTTGTTGTATCATAAAAAAAAAAAATCTTTCTTAATTGGAATACAGTAGAACGTGTTTTATAATTTAAATTTCAAAATGGCGGTCGATACAAAATGGTGGATCATTGATTTTACCACAACCCCATCAACATGAATTTCAAATAATGGAATATAAGTATAATGCAGAAAAATGTAAGAAATCATTTCAAATCCAATGTGGTGGAATTTTAATTTTACAAGGACCCCATTGACATGACACGAGTTTTAAATTGAAGCGCATGAAGAGTATAATAATATACTCTGGGTTATAAGAATCTAGATCCAAAATGGTGGTTGATACAATGACCGATAAATAAATTCACTGCAACCTTTTTGACATGGCTTAAAAATAATAGCAATAAAAATATTCTAGACGTACAATCTTTAACATATCTCAATTATAAAAAAAAAATTTGCTTATATCCATGTATCTAAATGTAATAATATGAAACAGCTGTGTGATTTTTGTGATTACTATGGTAATAAAGCAACATCCTTCGTGAAACATAAAATTTGACATATTCGCAATTGTTCTTTGCAGTTACATGTTTTTATTTACAATCAAATTAAAAATGTTTAATCATTAAAAGAGCTATTACCATATTTCTATGAAATAAAAGTTTTTCCTGTGATTTTTAAATACATTTAATACATACAACCCAATGAATTTATTGTAAATATGTCAGAAAAACTGGCCAAGCAAACTGAAAGTATAATAAAAAATTGTATCTTATTTATTTGAATCCATTACTTTATAATCACATGATTTTTATATATTTTAGGTGAGTTATTAAAAAAAAAGCTACCGTATATAATTGTCTTAACCATTTATTATTAATATACCTCACTTTTATTACTTTTAATATTCAAATAATGTATTTAAGTAGAGTCTTCTGTTTGCGCAATAAATAGATATAAAAATGTATCAAGTTATTATATTTAGTATTTTTCTCATGCACATTTACTTTCATTACTGTTCTCAGTATCATCATAATTATATTGATCATCGGTATGATCCTTACTCTCGTTGGATCTTTCACCCTCACTTAAACTGCCATAAGCGCCATCTGCGCATCCATGGTGTGTATTTGCTTTACAAAAATTTGCATCTATCTTGACATCTGTAGTACTCCATGGTTTAATTAAAGATAGAGATTCCTGCTGACAAAGATGACAATACACATGGAAAAAATTAAATCAACCTATATTACACGTGGGAAGGTGCAACATACTTTAGTTAAGTACTCCCACGTACGGTACTTGACACAATAGCGGCAATTTGAAGATGGAGAACTAAATAGCTCTGTCCCAAGCTCTTAACCCCCAATTACCTATAATTAACTATGTACCTAGAATTTTTATTGTCACTAGAGCCCTAATTCTCTAATTTTTCTCTACGTGTAGAAGCACTGAGCTGAAGTAGATTGCACTTTTTACACTTCTAATACACATAGATTAAAATTATGCTCAGTGTATTCCCATCTTTGGCTTGAGCCAGCAGATTCGCTTCCAAAAACTAAACAATTTATGACAGCTCTGACAGTAGCCAATTACGTCGTAGTGAGTGTAAACAAACATGGCTGTATTTCAAAAGTTATTAAACGAAATTAAGTTTGGCTACCATATTAGAACACTAGGCCTGTGCTCTGCAGGCGTCTCGGAAGTCTTGGAAAAAAATTTGAGACTTTAAGGACTCTCGGAACTTGAGGAAAACGGTTCAAGACGTCCCTGAATCTTGGAAGTCTCTGAAAAAAACAGAGGTGTCCGAGACTCTTGAAAGTTTCTGAAAACATTATCATTTTTTCCAAGACCTCAAGACAAAACTATCCTATAGTGTATGTGAGTAGCGTACTTAATCCGGCCGAGAGAAATTACAGTACGACGAAAAAGGAAGGCTTAGCCTTAATTTGGGTTATTAAAAAGTTACGGCCATTCTTAGAGGAGTACGAATTCACGGTCATTACTGATCACGACGCTCTAAAATGGTTGCAAAATTTAACAGAGCCAACCGGTCGACGGGCGAGATGGGCTATTGAGATGCAACAGTGGAATTTCAAGATCATTCATCAGACGGGTGCACTAAACCATGTGTTGGATGCATTATCTCGTCTGTATGAGGAGGAGGAATTGGCCGTCGAGGCATTCGAGGAAATAGCGGACCCTGACCATCTGCGGTTATTGGAAGAAGTCAAGGATACCCCACACAAGTTTCAGGGTTGGCGGGTTGAAGAATGAAAGTTACATAAGTAGCGATACGACCCGTTACTAGATCCTATTTCCTTTCACGAAGAGAAATTGTGGTTAGTGGTTCCGGCCGACGGTTCTGGCGGATGGGAGATCGGTAGCTCGTGCGTTTAAGGAGCTGGTGTTATTTAGATGGGAAGCCCTGATTTTTTTCTTACGAATAACGGTAAAGAGTTCGACAATCAGCTGATTAGAAGAACGCTCGAGGAGTACGGAGTTCAACATGTATTCACTCCCCCATTTCACCCACAGGCCAATACAGTAGAGGGGAGTAATAGGTCGATAAAAACAATTATCACGATTTTTTTAGGCCAAGACCACCGCCATTAAGACCTCCACTTACACGAGACCAGACATGCGATAAACACGGCAACTCAGGTGACGACAAAAATGTCCCTCGCGTATTTAAACTACGGCTGACACCCACGTCAGATTAAGAGTTTGCGTAGGGAAATAGCGACGACGGATATAGAGACGACGCAATAGGGAGTGTAGGACCTGCGGTATGGGAAGATGGAATGAAGCGCTTGGACGTGCTTAGGGAACTCGTGGCGAAACACATAGATAGTGCTAGGGAAACTCAGGCCTCGATGTACAATTGGAATAAGAAGGATGTTAGGTGAGCTTAGAATATAGCTTCAGAAATTAAGCCAATCAGCGTCAACCTTAGAGAGAGATAGACTTGCACTACGATCTTGCATCTTTCGCTGCCAAGGCTACGTGTTAACTTATGTGAAAGTCTAGCGCTTGCCTCCTCTATCTGTAATATCTCTATGGAAAGTGATTCCCTCAAAAATACCAACATCAGGGTGGGGAGGCGGGCATCCAGTGGCGGGAAGGACTTAAAGATTCTCCTCCAGGATCCTCACTTGCCGTTGAAGAAACCTACCTCCAAACGCACCTTGGACTCCTTAAAGGGTCCGCACCAGCCGGCAAGGATGCTGGAACGCGACCCCCACTGGTGGTTTCAAAGAACCCTTACGTGCCATCTAACCCCATCAGTTTTGAGAAAACGAGGAGTGGAAAATCACCGCTTCTAACGCGACATTCAATCCACCACCAGCTGACCTGGCTAAACCAGGAAGAGGTCAAGGACAAAAAGTACCTTTTCTTACCTAGGGCGCAAAGTGCAACTGGCGTTTTGCGAATAGTGAATGCTTTTCATAAAAACTGTACTCTTATTTTATGAACATAGATTTCCTCATTACCTATGCTGAGCATAGTGATTTTACTACAGCATTTTTTACTGTGTACGTAAAGTAGCTGACATCCAATACAGTATAGTTCTACTAATATCATAAATGTGAAAGTTTGTGTCTTTGGATGTTTGTTACTCAATCACGCTACAACATCTGAACGGATTTGAATGCAATTTGGTATGCAAGTAGGTTATGACTTAGAGTAAAACATAGGACTGTTTTGGATATGATCAGACCTTGTTAAGGGTCTTAAAAAAATGCAAACCATTTCAAGTGAGTGTGTTTAGATGTTTGGATGTGAATGTTGCAAAGTGCAACTGGCGTTTTGCGCCCTAGTGCCGCATTTTGGGCCCTTGAATCGCTTTGCGCCTACGGGCAGTAAAGAACTTTGCACCCTCGGCAACAAAAATACCGTTCGTACCTCGGGCACAAACATACAAAAACCTCTGACCTTCGGGCGTGCATTTTGGACTTTGCGCCCTAGGTACAAAAACTACTATCACCACCTAAAGAATACAAAGAAGTACAAAAGAACCTTGGGAAGCCCAGGATCCGTAGGGAGGAGAAGGAATTACTCTTTGGAAATCTTAAACTGATTCCCGAGATGCCGGAATCGGATCTCCTTTTATGTGTTTCAATTTCTGTCAGGGAGGACACATCGCGGTAAAGTGCTCCAAGACAAAGAAGACCTATTGTCGCAACTGTGGTCGACGGGGTGTTCGACTTGTCGCGTGTCCGCTTTCCGCTGTGCCGAGAAGAATATCGCTGCTAGGAGAAAAAGGCCGCAAAGAGGCGAGTAGATTCCACTGACGCCTCGGACTTAGCAGAACGTCTCGACCTGACGCACGAAGGCAAAGGCAACCCGCCTGTCCATTTTGGACAGTACCCGCACCGGTTTAAGGACCACTGCCGCCAGTACTGAGAGGATGAAGCTCGGGAAAAGGAGGATAAGAGAAGAGAGGATGATAATGAGTGTCGCCGAGAGGAAAGAGATCGGTTGCAGCGGAAAAAGGAAAGGAAGGAACGGGGTGGGGGGGGGGGGGGGGGGGAAAAAGAGAAGAAAAGGGGGAACCGCTTTGTTTCCAAGTACGATATTAGATCAGGGTAGGAATTTATCCCGGTTGATTGACCAAGTGGACTTTATCGCCACTATAGACACCGTCGCCGACTTAAGAGACTTCCTGCTAATGCGCCATCAAGGAGAACAAGAACAGAAGGGGAAAGAAAGTGTAAAAAGTGGGAGGAACAAAAGAGGAAGGAGAAGAAGGATTAAAATAGAAAAAGGAGGGAGGAACTAGAGCGAGAAAAGAGAGAGACCAAGAAACGAGACAGCTAGCGGAACGAGAAACAGAAGACAAAAAAAAGTTGAAGAAATATGGAAGAGAAGAGCAAAAGAAGCTAGCTCTATATAAAAAGGGAAGAACACCGAAAAAAGGAACAAGAATAACGCAAAAAAAGTGAAGAAGTGAGTAGAGAGAAGAAAAAGTGAAAAAGAGAGGGATTAAAAACAGAGACTCGAGGAGCCTAAAGGAATCAAGGAGAAACACAAGGAGCAGAGGAGAAAGGAAGAGGAGTTAAGACTCGCGGAGATGCAGTTAAGAAAGGAACAGCAGCGAGAGGCACGTAAGAGGAAAGACGAACGGGAAAATCTGGAGACGAGAAGAAAGGAGAGGTTGGAGCGAGACGAGGTGAACATTTTTTGTTGTTTGTAGAAATATTGGTATTATTAAATAACTTGCTACTATATGGCACATAAATCGCACGCAAACAAATACCGGTGAAGGGCTTCTTTATAAGAGGCAATCGCTCTTTATTCTTAGTACGAATGGTAGGGATAATACCCCATGATTGTACTGCTGTGACCGTGAATGAACGCATGTATTTGAAAGTATTGGGAAATGGTCTATAAAGCAATGTGGGGGCGTTCCGAGCCGATCTTTGAAGCTCACCTGTTTCAGCAAATAGCGATTTGATGTATTCCAGTCTCACCGTGGTAAGGGTGCGCTACATGATTAGCCCAAGAAAATACTGTCTGCGCTTAGGCAAGGTATGTCATCCTAATCGTGTGTAATATTGTCGCAGACAGTAAATGTATCGAACTACTCTATTCATGAGGCGCTGTAGTTGAATGTCAAGATAACCCGACAGATCAGCGTATACGAGGAAACAGTGTGGTAGGATTAACGTACGCGCAAGGAGCTTACGAAGCCAGCCAGACAACGATCCACCCTTGTACTTCAACTGATGCAAGACCCTATGATCTCTAGCACATACTCCAGACATATGTGCGTTCTACGATAAATCCTCACTGAATGTAACTCCTAGATTTTTTATATTATCTGATAGTGGTATTTTGCAACCTCTAACCGGTATATTGGCGAGCGCTGACTTGTCTATACGCATATGATATTGTGTGGTTGCAAAGAGCACATCGCGTGTTTTTTCCCCGTTTAATACCAACTGGTGCTCGTCAGACCATCTCACTACAGCATGTATGTCTTGATTTATAACATGGATGGTCCTGTCTCAGTCAGCTGGCTGGCTCAGCATGTAAATTTGCAGGTCGTCATCGAATAACATGGCTTTACAGAGAGGCAACTAGGATAATATAGAATTTATAAAAATAAGAGATAATATTGGACCGGGGGACGATTCTTGTAGCACGCCGGAAGTGCTAGGCCGGGCATCAGTCAGTTCGCCGTCTAGCCGCGAAACAGCAAGAGATCGTCCAGAGAGATACGAGTAAAGCCATCTGATTGCACTTGCCAAAAAATTTGCAGCAGCAAGTGCTTGCAACAACATATCATGAATAGTGGTATTGAAGAAAGAAAAGAGAGAGAGAGAGAGAGAGGGAGACAGAGGTCCCTAGGTAATTATAGTTCCGGGGGAAACCTCGGGTGTCGACGAGAAAATAATCCCAATAACTCGTTGGGGAGGTGCGGGAGTACAGGGTGTTGGGTGTATGTATACGCGAGGAGGAATCGGGGCGTGGTAAAACGACGGGTGGGTGTACGGCAGGTCGAAAGTACGGATAACGGGCATACGCCGCGTGTCTCGGCAGCGGTCTTGTGCACACCGAATACGGCTTTTTGACGCTGGGCCTCTTGTCTTTCCACACAAGCGGGAAAGGGGCATGAATGAGCCAGGCCATACGGCCGTCAAATCTCCGCATAATATTCGGTCGTACGTGGAATGACATGTGCCTTTCAATTTAAATATGAAGTCAATGTGAAAAGTAATTTTCACATGCTCCTATGTTAATATTCATCAAGATGATTGATGCTAAACTCTGTTGTATCAATTTTGTATTAAACACTATTTTAAATACTGTTAGTATCATTTTAAGGGGTATTAATTTTGAGTAGTTATAATACATGAAAGAGGAATGTAATAGGATGTAAAAATTTGTACAAGAAATAAATAAATAAATATTTTTTTTGGTAATATTAAGTAAGAATTTAAAATTGGTATCGTCTTATGAACATATATTCATAATTGATTTTAAAATTTTCAGAAATTACCAAAAAAAAGCGCTGAATCGTTTATGTAACAGTAATTATTCTATAAATTCTATTAACATATACATTTGATCAATCTTAACCTTAAATACCAATTGGAGTAATTCATTAGTATTGAATTGGTCAAAATGAAATCTATTAACTAATTTCTATCATTGACTATATTGGTTCGATTTGTCAGCGAATTTTTAATTGTTCATTTTGGTAATCTATGTGTGTACGTATGTATGTAATGACGAATAAATTCCTGTATTAGCAATTTAGACATATCAATAAAAAAAACATAAGGGGGCTGGCGTGCAAAGCGCGCCAGGGGCGTAGCTCCACCAGTATACATGTATATATGTAAAGTACTCTATTCTGAGTTTTGAGAGCAGACTCGAGTATATAAGTATGTGTCTACTTGCGTCTGTTCTGCGTACATCAGAGCCAAAATATATGCGTGTGGTCTCCCACTTTAAGCCCATTCGCAATGTTGGGCCAACATGATCGGGTGAACTTGACCTTGTGGTCCGTTGGGCTAGAACGGAATTCTTTAGACTGAGCTTTATGGTGAGAGCTGTTTGGTTCTAGAATAATTTGCCTTTGGAGCTAGTACTAACTTTGCATCTCCACGGTTGAGAAGATAAATACTGCGACACATTGAAGACAAAGATGAGCGCCTTAAAACACCAACTCATAATGCTGTTATTTTAAATAACTTTAGTGCAGTGCAATAAGATGACGCAAATAAACTTTCTCATTTTTTATATTTTCTGTTAATCATGTGCTTTATTTTATTTTTATATTACGCTACTTTAACTTTACTTATAATAAATTAGTTACCTTACTATCGAATGCAGCTTGAATAATAATTATGAAACGGTTATTGTAAGGTGTGCTTATATGCTCACCAGTGTTGCCTATTATTAGGCACTGTATTATGCCTTTTGGCTATCATGGGCCACGAGTCCTTAGCCATAATTAATAAATATTATATTCTACTCTATTCTATATATTATGATAAGGATTAAATATTTTCAGCCCCCCTCATCCCCCCAGGATTCTTTATACTTATACGTGTTTTGTATGATTGTCATTTACTTGTGCCCGCCTAAAAGATTTGATCGTGTTCTTCGTGATTTCACGTAAAAATCATTTTTTCAATTTTTAGATTACCCCCTCCACCCCCACTCACCTCTCTTCACATTTTTTAGCTTGTGTCGACCCCACCACCCCTCAAAACTTAAAAATTTTAACCTGTTGCTTATTTTTATAGATCCCCCAAAGATGGCTGAAGTCACCCAAAGTCACCCTAAAGACACTATATCGCCAAACTCTGTCAAAAACAGACGAATTATTTGGATTACAGATTAAGTCTCTCACCAAAGCCCTCTAACATCGTCGAACATTGCCAAATACAACCGATTGCAGCTGGAGCCGCTCCTTTACAGCCCCTTGGCATTTTTATTTTTCCTGATCCACTTATTTGGAAAATAGATAGAAGCAGATCAATAAAACGTGACCGTTAGTGATACGAGTTATGAATCAGATAACGGGAGACTTGTACGCTCAAGCTTAATATGAAATAAAAATATAAGATAACTCAAGTACCTACAACCAAATGGACTTGCCCGCTTATACTGTTTATTGATAGATTATTTATTTACTAATTAAGAGTATAAACAGAGAACTTTATTCGGTTTCGAAATAAAGTACATGCGACAATAACACATTATTACAGAGATGAGTCAGAGCAACCAATTCATGCACATGGTGCAGAATAAAAACCGGTATTTGCAAACCATGATTGTGCTGAAATCTAGCAAACTATATCTGAGCAGTGACTGAGATCTTCCAATCGGAAATAATGTTTTGCTACCTCATAAAGGAAGCTTTCTATCTGTGAAAGAAAAATTTTTCTAGAAATACGTTAGAAATGTTTTATGTAGCGTCTAAAATAAAAAAATACTATTTAAAAAAAAAAAATTTGTTGTCTATCTGTCTGTCTGTGTGTGTGTGTGTGGACTTAAAATTTTAGTTTTCTCGTCCTTATGACGGCTCGGAAAAAAAATTTAAGTTTTATACTTTATTGAGGTTTTTATAACGATGTTTAGGGTCAAATAAACAGGTTTTCTATTTCTTTGAAAGTGAAAAAAATTTAATTTAAATTTATAAATAGTAACATCTGACAAAGCTTCAAAAAAGCTTTATTTTTCATTTTGAATCATTTAGTAAAATATTTTGTTCAGTTTTTATTAAAGAAATACTTAGATTTTTGTGGAAAATCTATCATATCTCAGAAACCTTTCAAGTGGTTTCAATGATTTAAGACTTAAAATATTGGTTTTCATATCTTTGTGTTTAATAAAAAAAAAATAATTTAAGTTTCATACCTTATTAAGGTTTAAATATGTTAGTATCAGGTGGCACCAAAATACCTCTGCTAGAGCTAAAGACATTTAAGATTTTCGCAAAGTGAGACCCATCATTTTGACAAAAGATTTTTAAGGTTTTAAGTTGTATGGGTACCTATGCTATAGTTAGAGGGAGGCGCACTATTCGGTAATTTTATAGCGGTCAAGGATAACGGTAAAGTTTATGCCGAGTGCATCAACATAACAGACATACCAATAAAAATACCTGTGCCTTAAGTCAATGACGTAAGTGTGGGATAATTCATACAACAGAGCCTTACAGTATCAATAGGGACGATGCTGAGGGCCTACAGGAGGTAATCATAAGAACATTAAGCTCGAGGAAAGATGACGATGCATCTTATATAATTAAGCAACTTGATAATAAAAATGAAAATTTTATATTGTTAGACTAAAACAAAGAATGAACAAACTGGTGGACACGACTAGTTGCATCGAAGAAGTGTTGTGGAAAATACGTAAAGTTTCATGTAATTCCACCATTTTTGACCTCTACGGCAAATCTCTAAAAGCTACAATCATCCTAAAACATAAAATACCTAAGAAAACAGGCAAATCTATAGCAGCAAAAGGAATCAGATATCCGACAACACTATGGGAGACAATAAATAAGGATCTGAAAAATTACCAGACCAGGGTATAATTGAGCCTTCTGTGTCACCGTACAACTCTAATACGTAAAATATACCAAAGCACGCGAGCCCTAATAGGAAAAACTAAATAGAGAGTAGTAACAGATTTTTAGACTATTCAACGAAATAACATTCTGCTCGTGCTATCTACTACCATTTCAAAGTGATACTTTAAATCACGTCGCATCCGCCCGCTATATCGCTGTTGTGGATCCAATAATGGGATTTTCCTAGTGGAAATAAATGAGAAGGACGCTCATAATAACGCATTTTTCGAGCCAGATGGCCACTACCAATGGAAACGCATGCCTGTGAGATGCATTGATTTATCAAACATTTTTATACAGGCAATAACTAGGGCTTACATGGATACGAGATTAAAGTGTATATGGACGATATAATGATATTTGTAGCGACGTTAGAGGAATACAGCAGAAGATTTAAGACTGCTCAAACGACTAGCAGAGATCAACTATACGATAAAGCCAAAAAAATGCCAACTCATAGAGTGCGAGAATAAGGTATTAGTGCGGCATTACGCGTACGCTTTCGAGCACTAATCAATCCAGCCCTTTTATCGCAATTGCAACGGATACTACTATTGACCTCAAGGTACAAGTAAATAAAATTCTAGAAGAAAGTATTTTAAGTATTAAAGACTTAAAGTGCAATTTTTCTTGAAATTAGTCATATGATTTTAGTAAGCGCTGGTGCTATTAGTATTTGTATTAATTAGTTTGATTTGGAAGGTATATTTATGCTAAACGTTATCAGACTATAAAATTGTACAGCTAAATTATTATAAAAGATGTATAGGGTTTTTTATTGCATTCGTATCAACATTTCTGAAATTTTAAAGTATTTGATTCGATGAATTGAATTTTTTTTTTTACAAATAATGGTTTATTATTCGAGAGTAAAAAAAAGATTATTAAAATAGCGACTAAGGATAGACATTTATAATATTCATAGAAAATTTAGTTTTATGAGTTCTGTAGGTTTTTTCTAGCATTTGGTGTTGTAGCAGTACACGTGACATCCTTTTTTCCACTTACAAGTTCTTGTTAGTAAGGTTAATTCACTTTTCGTTAACTAACAATTCAATGGGATTTTAATTCGATCCTAGTTAGTTTTTAATTCGGGTAGTTAGTGAATATGATATTTATTGGTATGGTATATAGATCCCTCAGTGGTTAAATCATAGTTTCCCCTTGATTAGATGTGTAAATTACTTCAAGATAATTTGATTAGTTGTTGATGGCCGCTATAAAAACTACTCTTTTTATCCCATATACACACACTCGTCCCTCTATCCACTAAGCCACACACGTACTTATCTCGATACTAGTTATTCCTCTCTTCCGCACACTCTCTCCTACCTCAAAACTCTCAACATATATCCTCCTTTCCTTCGCGGCTCTGGTCTCGGTTATGACTCTGTCTGGGCCCCCTCGCTTGTCTCTTCGGGTGCGTGCTTCCTCGGCTTCCAACTCGGCTCGTCGCGTTTGCTTAGCTCAGCGCAGAACGGTGTTTTGGCGGCTTATTCCCCAGCTCTTTCCTAAGCCCGTCGCCAAACGTTGGCCCCTCCCGCGTATGTCCTTGCATCCAACTTGCTCCTCGTAAACATTGAATACGGTACCGATTATCTAAACAAAAGAAACTAAACTTTGCGAGCCCGTAACAAAAGTCTGGAACGACTCGATTTCTACCGTTCGATTTACTCTCTGTTCTCGAAGCTCCACGCACGTCTTACTCTCTCGGGTGCTCTCGAACAACTGTCGTGCGCGAACGTACAGCGGCGGTGCTGTGCCTCTGTCCTCGCATGAAGGCATCCATTCACTCATCTCTCTCTCTCTCTCTCTCTCGCTCTCTGCTCCGCATGTTGTTCGTCCACTGTCTCTCTCTCTCTCTCTTTCACTCTCTCTCTCTATCACATATATATATACATACACCCAAATGTGCAGCTGCTGCCTCTTCTTGCTATGGACCGCTGCTGCAGTAAAGCATATTTTCCTCTTCTCTTCTCGGACTCGCCGTCGGTGGCACCAAAAACACACGTTATAAGACGTGTTATAAATTGCACCTGTATATTTTAATATTGATTTCTTTATACTCTGGTAGCCGCTGATGACATCTTTTACAAACCGAACACTTTTTGACCGACCGATCTCCGATTTGTCTCAAACTTTTTTTATGCTTTCTATATCACAAAATAAGAGATACGTGTCCTGGTTTTTTTTTTCGCATAATTTATTCAACGCGGCTGTGCTAAATGAGTACAAGAGCTTATCCTTTGACATTGGATGTTTGAATTTCCCTCATTATTGGGTGCCTTTTTGAGAGCGTTGCTCGAGGGTGCTGCTGCATGTATTAAAATTGTAAGTATGTGTATTACAGAGCAAACACTTGCCTATCTACTACTACTACTAGTACCACTAAGAGTTTGTTGGCGGTTAGATCTACTGTGCGATGATTTTCTTTCATTTTTCTTCCTTATCTTTCTTTCATCTTCGCTAAAACTGTTTTTGTTTTTCAGTGTTTTATTCTGACTTTTTTTCCACTTTCAGCAGTTTGTATTATTGTTTTAGTTTCACTTTCTTTCTAGAAGTGTCGCATGTTGAGTCATAGTTTTAGGTTATACACGTGTTTACCTTCGACGTGCAGACAAGTGTTTTTGTGACCGTTGGTGTGTGGTTTAAAATTTTTACGTCATCTTCAGTTTCTATTCTCTCGACTGTTGCTGTACCTGTAAAGTTCGCCTATCTGCAAAACTGTAACAAGAATCAACACGATGCCCAAAACAACGCTACAAAAATCACGAGACACCGGCACTCGCAAAGATCGTTGTTTTAATCCTTTCGATTTAAAAAGTCATCCAACAAAAACTGCTTCTAAATTACAAAGAGTGAGTGAAAATCAACTGCAAAAAATGAGTGTAGAAATAACAACAGAAACTTTAAAACAAGACAAATATTTATATCGGTCTTACAGTCACATTAATAAATAAACATTAATATTATTTTTAATTTGACGTATGTGTGTGTGTAATTTTTA
>JAPYYV010006155.1:0-14617 GCA_030522625.1 Copidosoma aretas | reverse complement strand
GTACGTACAGACAAATACTGTTTATCAATAACTTATCTGTGGTTAAATTTATTGTGAACCCTTTGACTTCTTATTTTATTGCATGTATTGTTGTGTATCTCGTGCAGAATGTGATTATAATTTCTTATGAGTAAAAAAAAATAAGGAATTGTATGATTTTGGGTAATGTTATAAATATAAGATTAATTGATAAAAAAGATTTTTTCAAATAACTGATGGTACAATATGTCTGGATGATATATCAATATGCACAATAGAATATACATTCTATTGATGTATAAGACATATGTCATCCTAGTCCAGTGGTTACGACGTCGGACTATTAGCGCCAAGGAGTTTTTACAATCCTCTTTTTTTTCTCTTCACCACATATGTAAACATTTATTGTAATAGTACATTTATAACAACCGCCTACTTTATTGTAAACATTAACTTCAGCAAAATCTACACTTGAAAAACCTCACCGTTAGCTAAACAAGTGTACTAAACATGTTATACACGAAAGCGAGATTTTGTATGTTTATCATCGCTATCACATCCTGTCATTGTATTATGGCAGCTCGGAAATTTTGTTTAAGTTTTTACCTTATTAAGATTCTTATAATGATTTTTATGATCAAAAAACCGGTTTTTTTCTTTTTTGAGGATGAAAAAAATTTTATTTGAATTTCTAAGTAGTAACATCTGATAGAGCTTCAAAATAGCCCCATTTTTCATCTTAAATCATTTTGATACAATATTTTGTTCAGTCTTTATTTTAAAAAATAATGAGATTTTTGTGGAAAATCCCTCATATCTTAAAAATCTTTTGAGTGATTACGAGGATTTAAGGCTTAAAACGTCTGTTTTTGTACCCTTGCACTAATTAAAAAACAAAAATCTAAGATTTATACCTTATTAAGGTTGTTATAACACTTTTTTATGTCCAAAAAGCGGTTTCTTGCTACTTTTAGGGTAAAACAATTAAAACTCGATTGATTTAATTGTTGTATCATATAAAGCATTAAAACAGCTTCATTTAAAATAAAAATTTTTTTTTTTACTTCATGCTTTTTTTTTAATGAAAAAAATCTAAAATTTTTTTTCTTGAATAAGTCATATCTCAGAAATACTCCAAAATATTTTCATGATCAGGGCTCCAAATGTTCTTTTTTTTATATTCTTATATAGGTTCACAGAAAGATTAGACGTTTTATACCCCATCAAGGTTGTTGTAACAATTTTTAATGCTAAAAAACCGTTTAGGCTGTTTTTGGAGTGAAAAAATTTAAATTTGATTGCATCATAGTTATATTCTATAGATAATTGAATAGCTTTATATAAACAATAATATTTTAGCTACAAGATAATTATATCTCGTATATAAATTTCAGTAATTACTTCTAATTATTTGTTTAATTATTTTTAATTTAAAAATATTTTAACAATATTTTTTGTACTATTCGGGTGCGAATTATAATGTTATATTTGAAATAATTCCACATCATAGAGCATGGAAACAGCTTCTTTAGACATTTTAAAACTTTCTAATATTTAATTTAAATTTTTTTTTAATTAAATGATTGCAGAATAATGTTGTTAAGGAAGCTTTGTGCTAACTTATTGGCAACGGTTTTTTTTCTACTTCAAACATGCATTTCGTAACTGTTGATACCTGTGTTGAGACAGTCCTATTTCAACAAATGAAGCAAGCGCTTCATCAACTGTTAATGCAGTATTACTTTGTACTACTTCCATATATTGACGATAGATTTTGACTTTCGTGGGACTACCAGTAGTTACATCTTTGAAGACTATTACGGCATCTGGTTTTCCTTCTGCACGTACTTCCATTTGTATTGCATATACGAGCCCCTTGGTCCTTGTTCGCTCTCGCAGATCTTGCGTTCCTCTTCGTTTACTTCTATAAGAGGCATTGTGAATGTCTACAGAGGTTCCCCTGCATTTATTTTTGTTTTAAATTTCGCAATTTCGAATTGTATGACTTCATTCAACCACTTCTTATTTTTCTCTAAAAATCTTGACTCTGTTCTGTCGCTGTTTTTCCACTTTCCTCTGATTTTAGTAATAATTCTTCTTATGTCTAGTTTGCAAGATTCTGGTAAAACGTATGGCGACTGACACTTTACAGATATTAAATTTTGTACTATTAAATACACTTCTGCAGCACTCGCATTTAAATTTACTTTGACTGCGTCGAATAATAAATTCCCTGTCAAATTAGTACATCGGTCACGTTAAGCTACAAAAAAATTATGCTTTTTAGTATTATTATATTTATTAATAAATCAGTTTTAATATCAGTAAAAATGTATTATATCACTCAATAACTTTCGGTAAATCGTTATTTATCACGGAAAGATTCATAAGAAGGAAACGTGATACTCATTTTATCGATGTTTCAACAAAGCAATATAAATTTATTCATTGGTTTGTTAGTTATTTATAATAAAATACTATTTTCAATTGTAAAAGAATAGTATGTGTTAAAACAAGTGGTTAAAATACTCGCTAAACCCCTTAGTCACTTTCGGTATGTGTGCCTACTATCTTCTTTTTGTCTCTCTCTCCCCCATTTCCTTTCTTCACCAGCAATACTTATAGATGTACACATGTATTATATATTGTTCTACGTCAGTGTCTCAGTTAAATGGAGATTTCAGATTAGATATGCCCAAAAAATTGTGTTCAAGGCTTGTAACTTTCACTTTTTATTTATTCGTATATAGAATAACGTGCATTTTCTCCAACTAAAACTTTAACAAAACAAAAGCGAACAAGTTAGGGCAGCTATTTTTTGTAGTATATTTTAGGCAATATTTCATCAAACTATTTCCTGCAAATTAAATTATGGGAAAACGCGGGACAATATAACTTTTTTATTATGGCGTATAGAATTGTACGATTTTAAGTATTAAAAATTAGAGATAATTTTAGCCTTACAAAAATTTTTACACAACAAATTACTGCCTGGTAAATTTTTTTTACACTCTACTTACCTTAAGAAGTAGATTACATTTTGTTATGACCATTCACTGAAATCTCGATTTTTTACGACACTTCAAAATTGTGTGACTAACTCTGTTTATGTAATTATCGACAGCAGTAGACAGGACTGTTGTCACTATAATTGTGAGGCAGTCTAAAGAAAATAGACGGGACTATAAGTGATTTGTAATGATTGAGGATGCCAACCCAACAGAGGAAAATCCCTGTGAAAGAAATGTTTTTTTTTAATTTTGGCCAGCTTTTTGATAAATTGGCTGCTCTGTGTGTCAGGTTGGTTGCAAAAAATTGTCATCTACCATTTTGTGGTAGATAACCATACTGAAAGGAAGGGGGGGGGGGGTCTGCAGGAAAAAATACCATTGTGTGAAAGACACCATATTGAATTCTGAAGAATGTTACGTAGCTTATTGTATCCTACTCGTCATGTCCTTACTTTTGATACTCATGTCGAGGGAGATATAAAGAAAAATGTAAGCCACCATATTGGTTTCTAAATGGCGTCACACAAGTTATTGTATTCTACTTGGTATGTTCTGTCGTTTGGTACTTATATCAATACGATTGTAAAGAAAAAGTTGATTCATCGTTTCGTGGTGGTGGACATATTGGATTCACCACAAAATAAAATACACAATATTGCATTGTCAATAGAACCTAGAATGTGTGCGAAATTTCAGCCCGGTCTGATGTCGTTTAATGGTCAAAAACTCGATAGCAAGATTTTATTCTCCAGGCAGCCGTGCCGTGTCTTTCCAAGCTCCTTGACGTGTTTATTTTCAGCATCTCGTTTTGTCAGCAAATGTTGTAAATGTTTACCAGGGATACCAAAGTGGATAATATTAAAATAATGCGTGACATTAAAAGTTTTCAAAATTGTCATATAATATTCAATAATGAAAACACAATAAACTTAATCGCTTCTTAGCTTCATAAATTTTATTCGAAAGGTGCTGTAATAATTTATATACTTAACCTGTGCCTTAGTAGATCAATGGATTTTCACCTATTACGTACTTGATTTGTGACAAGACCTATGCAAGTACTATTATACAATTACTTGTAACTTAAATTAATGATTTTGTATTGGCCAAAACGTTGTTAAGTTGATTAAGTATCACTGTAAACTATATATAATGATTCTATATACAATTGGGAACTTGTATTATTTTATTTTTATTCAAATTCATATAAGTCTCCATTTAAAAGCCCCCTCTATTGCTGATGATGCATTGCGTTTCAATCAATTATGGAAAGAATATCAAGGTATTATTGTAACATCATAATCAATTTTTAAAGAAAAGTTATTACCAACACTTCCTTTAGTTATACCAAATCAATGTCTTTGTCTCGCCAAATTAACCACTCTTACTGGTAAAATAGATTTTATCTTTACATCGTCATAGACATCTCATGCAAGGAAATGAAAGGAATCAAGAATGGTCATGGATGTTAAATTAAACAAAAATATTTATTTCTTCAAAAAAAGAATAAGTACTGGCCGTATGTCTATGGTTCCGCTTGGATTACTATTTACAAAGAATAAGTGTGAATAAAAGACATTTCGATTGCTTTTAAATTACATATTATCAACAGCTCGTTTTTTTTCTTTCTCTCTCTTTTCGTAACAAATATATAAAGCACACAATCGCCCTAAGGCAATCATTTATTTCAAAAATGTTAAGTTTCAATATAGATATACGTTATCTATCTGAATATATTATTTTTGTATGCATCGTAACATGTATTTTACTGGCCTTTCGATTAACTAAGGATCACAATTGGAAGTTTGCATAAAACAAACTGTCACGCACGAGTATATAAGAAAAATCGATCCTGTACATTTACTCATTAAAAAAAATATAATATTTAATAATCGTACAATATTAAAATATTTCTATGACTCTTCGCAGCTTGTGCCTTTTTTTCTCTTTTTATATTTAATAAAATATACATGCTGACGTCGAATACGTACATATTTGGTCGCGCGCATATTGATTTATGTATATATGTACATGAATATTTGTGTATAAATACATAAATATTCATGTTAACGTACATGTACGAAATATTTTATTTATTATTGTCCGTTCTGCGCACGTAAAACCACTATCAAATTACGATAGTATAAAGTTTCATATCAAAATTGATTCTATTTAAAATATCGTGAAAAAACGAACGAAAAACGAGGGACTGACATGTGGAAGGAAGATGAATACAAAAATATGAATATGTATCATTGAAAATACTAAGAGCCTTTTGAGTACCAATCGAGTTTTCAAGAAAATTTATAATTAAAAGAAAAAAGAAACTTAGAATGCTTCGATTAGCGCTTTTGAACACATTTTAACGATATTAATACAATTACTTTTTACGCGCACTTCAGAGAAAGACAGGCCCTGCACGTGAGTGCGCTATTATTACATAGCATTGGACTTTTCTCTGATCAATTATCATCAACATACACATACATTATTTTATATTGTCTTTAATTTTCTTACATTATTCCACTCAGAAATTCGGAAACTTTGATATTAGACATCAGTCGGGACCAGCCCGCCGCTACCTGAAAGTCTACGTGGAAACAAATCAAGTGATAATCGCATTTTCCTAACTAAACTGAGAGCCTCACCGAGGCGCCTTGCATGTGCATCTCAATATCTCTCGACTGACCATTCGCATTTTCGCGCTTTTATCGAACCAATGATGATGGCATCGAGACTGTTATTGTCTACTAAAATTTTCACTACCAACTACTAATATGGTTACAAGATTGACTGAACAATCCGAGGAATCGCTTCGTCATTTTCTAAAATACAACAGTTGTGATTGTACAAAATCCAAGGTAATAGGCACATCAAAAGGCAGATGATTAAATCGAATAGTGTACAACGATAGCCACGCGTATCTCTAAAACGAGACAATAAGGTTTTTTCATCAGGTTTTTTGGGTTTCTTTTTTATTGTTCACTTTTTAATTTTTTTAATAGCACTTTTAGCTTACTCGTTTCGATTAATATACAGCTGGACTGCAAACTTTCTCACTATCAAAGCTAAGGCCCAAAATGGATACCAAACCAAGGAAGCGATCCTGGTAATGAACTCTAGTCGAGAGTAGCTCCAGAGGCTTGCTGCTCGCCGACAGGGAAAAATCCAAGGCTTCCATCGTTTCTATTCACTGACCCAGCGGTCCTATATGTACACTAGCCGATCGCTGGCATTCGCTGCTCCATGTATAAATACCATGTATGATAAAAAAATAATATCCCTAAGTCCACCTAAATCACAACAACACGCACGCTGCACGCATTTAATGAAGGAAGCACAACGGAGTCAGTAAGGCACTCTGTCGCGCATCGAAGGCACCAAGGTGGTAGAATAACACAAGAGTTAGAGTGAGACTTCGGCTGTAGGCCTCTTGACGTCAACGCTCAGGTCGAGGGGATTGCTCTTGGGCGCTGCTTCGGGGCTTCCAGGCTTGCTCGGTCCACTGGCACTCTCGCTCTCTGAGTCCGAGTGGGACTTGTCAGCTCCCACTCCTGCCCTACCAGCCTGCTGCTGCTGTTGCCTCTCATGCAGTGACTTGACACTAAGGTCTATGGGCTCGAGCTGCTCGATCGCCAGGCCCCCCGGACTCGGGCTGGTTAGCAGCAGGTCACCACCCCGAAGCGCCTGGGCCGTCGCAGGGGTTACCAGCTCCGAGGGTGGGTAAAGCAACCCATGGGTGTGTCCATGGTGGAGGTGGTGGTGGTGAGCCAGGTAGTCCGTTGCGAAGGTCACCGTGGCGTTGACTTTCCGCCTAGGGAAGTCACTCTCCACCTGGTGGCGCAACCGGTTCACCGCGGCACTGGCGCTGTTGCCACCACCACTGATCGTACTGCTGCTACTCGTGGGGTTAACGTTGGTGTTAGCATTGGTGCTGCTGGTGGTGCGGAAGTAGCTAAAGGCTGAGTTGCTACGGGACTCATCGTGCTCATCTGTCTCGACACTCGAGGCACCGCTGTCGCTGGGCGTCGTAGCCGCGCGCTTGTAGAGTGGCATGAATGGCCGGAAGACCTCGAGTGAGCCCGAGGTCACTCCTGAGAAGAGCTGCTGCGCCGAGGTGACCAGCTCTCGGTAGGGCAGCCCCGTAGGTGTGGGCGTGCTGCGGGGCGGGCTCAGCTGGTGCTGCTGGGACTGCTGCTGTTGCTGTTGGGACTGGGAGTGGAACTGCTGGGACTGGGTCCCGTCGAGCTCGTCACCCGACGACTTGGAGCCGGTCTGCCAGCCCAGAAGCTTCAGCGGGCTTTGGTGGAGTGGCCCCAGGCTCCCGGATCCAAGCTCCATCGGCGTCCGGATCGGTGACTTGTGACCCTGCTGCTGTTCCTGCTGTTGCTGCTGCCGGTGGTGGTGGTGATGGTGTTGGTGGGGATGGTGCTTCTGTTGTTTGAGCATGGCCACGTGAAGCAGGTGGGACTGAAGGGCAAGGTCTTCCTGGCTGGGGGAGCCCTTGTCGCGAGCGTCCTTGCCAGACTGAGCAACAACGTAGCCACCGAGGAGACCAGCCTGCTGGGCCTGGAGGCCAGGCAGGAAGCTAGGGAGGAAGCCTGCGCCAAAATGCGAGCTGGCAATGCTGCCTGGGCTCTGGCTGCTATTATTGTTGTTACTATTGTTGTTGTTGTTGTTGTTGTTATTGCTGGTCTGCTCCTGCAGCAGGCAGTGGATCTTGAACCAGTTAGAGCGCCGCCCATAGCGCGAGCCTGACTTGGACATGCCCACGAGGAGACACTTTCGCAGCCGGCAGGCCTTGCACGCAGTCCGATTCTTCTTGTTGATCACGCAGTTGCCCCCATTTTTGCACTCGGATATGCTGCCCAGGTTGTTGTACGTTCTGCCGAAGAATGACTGCAACAGAAAGAAGAGCAAGGCACTGCCTTAGTAAATGAATGGATAAACAAATACTTATATGATGATAAAATACTTATAATAATTGTATTCCTTAACAAATGAAATATGATAAAACAGAAACAGTCGTATAGCTTGGTTGGCTAAGGCGCAAGTTTTAGTCAGTAACAGTGCGGCTGTTTAAGTAAGGCGCAGGTTCGAATCCCAGTCAGGTCCACTCAGAAATTTGTTCATAGTTGTTTCCGGCTGGGACTTGTTCCCAAGTCTTGCGGCTAGTTATGCACCACAGGGCTGCCCGAGGTTAGGCTCCATAGGCGCTCTGGGTAGGTGCGGAACTAGTTGAGGAAGGGTAGGATAAATGGGTGGAAGAAAAGGGGTAAAAGAAGGGACAGGGGTAATGGATAACAACGGGGAGTAGGGTAAAAAGAGGGTTATAGTTGAGGACTTAGGATCAACATCCTTCACACCAAAATAGCAAAGTGCACCTGTAAAAATCAACCCAAGTTGGTGTAGTAGTTACAAAATACTTTTGAGCAAAAACTAGAAAATAAAAAAAAATAGGGTAAAACATAAATCGTTGCTAGGAAAAGAAAAGGTACTAATTCTGCCAAATTGAAAAAAAAACTACTAATGTGGCTTAGCGTTAAGAAGATACTTATTTATCCGAGAGTAACAAAAGTTATTATCTTAAAAAGATAAAATTCTTATAAAATTACGTAAAATGCATTTGTACTCCTTACGAACACGCAACAGATACATACAGTCACCGGATCTTAATTTGGAAACCGCGAAATTCAAATACTGGTATTTATTATAGCACTTAAATCAAAATAACAACTCTAACGTTAAAGTTTCGATTCCACAATAACATCTGTAACACAAACAATTACTTGGCAAAGTTGTAACTGTTTATTTTGGAATTATTGATTTTCTTTTATGAAAAATAGTTAGAAAATTTGTATTTCGCAACTTACGAATGAAGATTCGGTGACTGTACTCATGGAGACTTTGGCTGGGTCCGTAACGGTATAAATGGTATCCCATTGGACAATTCCGTTTACTGTATTAAGTATATTGATAGATCATCGACTGAATAACAGTCGTTGAATCTGGGTACATTGAGTATATACCCGTTGCCTAACTTTTCCTTATCCTTACCTATCAGTATCCCATTTTTCTTAATTCCCCTGGTTTCTTTAAGTATACAAGCCTATTGTACAGGGCCCTAGAGCAAAGTTCCCCATAGACGAATCGGTTACCCATCGAACTGGTTATAGTTTGAAAGACGCTGCGATCGTCTCCCGATCGGTATCTGGTTTTAATGGAAGGCTCACATACATTAATCATTTATTCAGTATACCGATATTATATCTTCATAAGCTGAGCTAGCCAGATAATAACTTTCCTCAAAAGGAAACCCGTAGAGATATCAGACGTCATCCAGAAAAATCCACTTATCGTCTTGATTTGGATAAGTGGTTGTCCAGCATCTTGGATATTCATGCTATCGATGAAGGCCATGAAAAGATCTCAATATTTTTGGATGAGATCCGAATACACGAACCCTAGAAATCTTTAGACTAAGCAGCAAGCACGCTAATCACTAAGCCATCGAAGCCCTCAAAAAAATTCTTATATCACTAACCCATCTAATTTTCATTATTACTCTAATATTTAAAAGGCCAAAATTATGAGGATCTTCACTTTAAGGCAGCGGTGTAAAGTGCTATCAATACACATTGAAAATTCATTTTCTATCCTCAGATGAATATTCCTGTACCACCATTATATGTTCGCTAAACTAATAAGTTAGTTTTTTCATATCTAAATTTCAGTGTACATCGCAACTAGCGATGAAAAGCATAGTCGCTCTAATTTTAGTTTGTATTATCTCTACAATTAATTATTTAAACTACAAATCATCTATGGCGTTGAGAAGTATACTGTGTCTGTAAAAATTGATACTATGGATAATTGGTGTTCGACATCATAGCCTGGCAAACTTATGGTAACATAAAAAAATTTTGGGGTGAGAAAGAGAACAATAAAGAAATCGATTAAAATAAGAGATATTGAAAAACGCAGTTTCATGTTACATAAGTCCGTACGCTGACGCATACAAATGATAAACATAAAGAGCGGTAAAAGTAAAATTCAAAAAAATTGTATAACTGACGCAGAAAATACCAATCAGTTTCGAAGAAAAAATTAAAAACGAGAGACTTCACTAAAGCAGTTCGATACATCTCATATTCGGCAAAAGCTAACCTTATTTCTTTAATTTTGTGATTTTGCGTGAATCGAACTGCTTCGATAAATTCCCTGCAAGAGAAACTAAGACCAGCGATAAAAAACACAAAAAAAGCTAATAAAGACTAACTAAAAAAAGTTTCAATGCAGGAGCAAGAAAAAAAAAAGATCAAAAAAATAAAGGAAAAGGGATATGGGAAGACATTGTGATGCTTGGCCCCACAAACGAAACAAGACTTCCCGGAGCGACAGCTGGAAGCAGCGTGTGAACCCAAGCAGTTTTTGCACAACTGCTTCTCGACCACAAAGAAGTGTAAACATTACGGGGTACAAAACATAACGTTAATAAGATATATATATATATATATATATATATATATATATATATATAAGAATGAAATTCTAATGCATAAGGAGTCATTTTTATAAAAATCGTACATGTAGATATAAACTAGTTCGATATTTGAAGTCATGATACACACAAAAAAGTATGCACCACATTGGGGCATAACTAAATCATTTTTGCACTGATGACGATGATCCTAAGTAGCATAATTTGTCTGTGAAATGTAGCAAACACGTGTTTTTCAAAATTGTTACGTGTCAGCATGATGTGAAGTAGTTAACTGTTAAAAAAATATTTATTCAATTTAAGAAAAATGGTTTGGAAGCAAATTTCATAACCGTTATGAAACCAAATTAATACAAAATTATAAAATTTAATATTTCGACTAATGACATTATTGTTATACACCATTTATTAAATTCCATAAGTTCAAGTATTAATTTTTATAATTTTGTATTAATTTGGTTTCATAACGGTTATGAAATTTGCTTCCAAACCATTTGTCTTAAATTTAACGAATATTTTAATAAACTTTATTATATTTTATAGGAACGGATGATACATAAATTTTAATTTAAGTAAACGGTTCTGAAATTTGCTTCCAAAACATTTTTCTTAAATTTAATAAATATTTTTCCGACGGAGTACCTTGTGTGTTCTTAGTTTTATGAAGCTGATACTTATAACCCTGTTTTGAGCAGATTACTGAACTTTAAATTATATTATTCGCCCATTTACGGAATAGGCTCTTATTAAAATCTTGCAACCCTAGTTGCACATTGCCAGTGGCAAGTGTTAATGTGCACTTGGACTTCAAGCCTGGAGTAGTTACTCCATCCACGAGGAAATCAGAGCACTTATAAGGTAATTACAGCGATTTTTCGCCTGCGAGTAACAATAAATCAAGCCATAGCCACCTAGCGGATGACACCTAGAACTATCCTGAAATTTTAATAACTTTTTAAAATTAAATCACATGTTCTTAATTTTTGAAAAAATTTCATTTTTTTAAATATGCTTACTGAATGTATGATAGGAATTTCACTGAAATATATTTTAAAATTGTGTTGGAATATCTAATTTATTATCATTTTTTTGAGATTTAATAATACTCAAACTTTAACATTTTTTTATCATGAAACGCCTTGAAATAAATAATTTGAGTTAACTGTTAGCCACAAGTACGATCGTAATAAACTGTCGTTTGAGCTTTGAATGGTTTTAATGAACATACGCAACTTTTGAATTTTGTTTATTATATGTTAAGGTAGCGCAGTTACATAAATTAGATCTTTTGGATCCGAAGATCTCAGGTTCGCGCCACGAAATGCAGATTGTTTTCTTTTCGTCACTGCTGCACAATATTTATAAATCTTATGGGAGATACAATTAAAAATGAGTACAATTTATTTAGATATAGAAAATTTATTTATACTCATACATTGCATGAAATGCACATGTTTTCAGTTAATAGATTGTAATGATAAACAATTCGATGTAACTAAAAATGTTTATCTATCTTCAATTTAATATCCCATAAGCTTTAGAAATATATAGTGCAGCAGTAATAAGAAGGAAAATAAAAATCTCGAGTGTGCCACGAACCCAACACTTTCAGATCTGGGAAAGTCTCTATCTACCTAACTGCGCTATCACATCATTGAGAATGTAAAGATACGATGTTGGATATGTTCATTGAAACCCTCAAAAGCTTAGGTGACAGTTTATTACGATAGCACGTATTGTTAAAAACGAGGTTAAAAATGAACTCTATTTATTTCAAGGCGTTTTATGATGAAAAAAAAAAAATGTTGCAGCATGAGTATGATTGAAACTCAAAAAAATGATTATAAATTATATATTTCAAGACAATTTTTAAATATATTTCAGTGAAATTCCTATTGAAGATTCAGTTACCGTATTTAAAAATTTGCTACTTTTCGAAAATTAAGAGAGGATGATTTAATTTCAAAAAGTTTTAAACATTTTAGAATAGTTCTTACAATTGTTCTTACAATTCAAATAAGTAGTGATGAATTAGAATTTAAATACAGTGTGAACAGAATTTTTACTAGATAAGTTATTAACTTTCAAAACCTTTTAACAGTGCACGTTAAAAAAAGAATTTTTTTAGCTCGTATCTTGAATGATGAATTAAACTTTTTACATCTTTTTTAATTTTTGAGTTGTTCACCAATAAATTTCAATTATTGTATTTTAGAAAAACATATGTTTTGGTATAATTTTTATATACGATCTTTGAATGATTAAATAATCAGTATTATGACTGAAGTTTCAATCGCATATCCTAATATCACTAAAAACTTCAAAAAGGTTTATAAGCACATTCATTTATTTCATAAGTAGTATTTAATTCTATACAGTCATTTTGAAAATTTAATAACACATTTAGGATGTATAAAAAACGTTTGAAAAAATCAATTTCGTGTGCGTGAATTAAAAAAATACACGGAATTTCCTACATTTTTATTCATTTCTGAATTTTTATTCAATAGTCGATCAAAATGTTGGTTATGAAATTTTAAAAGTTTCTATTACTTCTCATAAAAATGTTGTATAATTTTTGAATCACATCAATGAAATATAATCTAGTTACAAATTACTGAATGACACAGGTTTTAATGAAATATTACGTATTCATTTTTTTTTTTTTTTTACTACGATTCATAATTATATCATAAAAATTAATAAAACTACAAAATTTGTTATAAATTTTAATACACATTGCTAGAATTTCATTTGTAGTAGATGTTTTCGGTCAATTCATCAACTTTAACATATGCAATTATTTAAATTTTATAGCATTTTCTATAAAACTTATTTAAGTAACTCAGTTATGAAACTTAAGATACAAGTGGCTCTTAAATATCTCTAAAATTAGAGAATTTTTAACAGCGTTGCTTTAATGTGTTAAACACGTGTTAAAGCACCCTTTACTGTAGCAACAATTTGTATATTTTTTAGGTGTGTAAATGTTGCAGAAAATTCTTGTGAAAAAAACCATCGTCTAAATTAAAAAAAAAAACGAAAAACAGGACGACAAGGACCTCACGGACGACGACGACGACGACGACAACCACGACGCCGATGACGACGATGGTAATAAATATGACAGTGAATGACGATGACGATGACGATGACGATGACGATGACGATGACGGTGACGGTGACGGTGACGGTGTCGGTGACGATGACGATGACGATGGTGATGGCGATGACGATGACGATGACGATGACGATGACGATGACGATGACGATGACGATGACGGTGACGGTGACGGTGACGGTGACGGTGACAGTGACGGTGACGATGACGGTGACGGTGACGATGACGATGACGGTGACGGTGACGGTGACGATGACGATGACGATGACGATGACGATGACGATGACGATGACTATGACGATGACTATGACGATGACTATGACGATGACGGTGACGTTGACGTTGACGGTGACGGTGACGATGACGATGACGATGATGATGATGATGATGATGATGACGATGAATATTTTTTTAAAAATGCGCATATTTAAAGGTATAAGGCATGTAACTGACAAGCTACTGTCAGTCGCTCGATGATTTATATTAAAGAACATTGCATTTAATAATAATCCTTTATTCTTCTGACCTTAGCTGTATGGTAACTTGCTAGAGTTACGATTTCGTAGTCATTTTAGTGTTTTTTCCTATGTTTTTTTTTAATCTTCGCATATTGGAAGGCATAGGACGAGTATATCACAAGCGACTGTCAGTCGCTCGACCATTTATGATAGAAAACATGATGCTCGTACAATAGAGAACTTGCATGCAGCAGGATTCAGTCAACTAATACTTTCTATCGCTAGAGTGATCTTAATTGATTATCCATAGATTATAATATCATCGATAAATAACGAGTGAATTGAGAAATAAATTATTTCCTGAGGGTGTTAATCAAGCTCTCATTCAAATTAATATCACGTGACTATGACGTCAGTTCTTCTGAATTTTTAGAGGTTCATTGCCTTATAGTTGCGCGACGTAAAACATTGAGTTGAGACGTCATTTTACCACATTGGAATACGCTTTGTCCGAAACCTACAGCAGACTGTGAGAGCAACTTACTAA
>JAPYYV010006154.1:0-17993 GCA_030522625.1 Copidosoma aretas | reverse complement strand
AAGGATTGCTAGATCTCTAACAATTCCAATCGTTTTTACGTCATTAGCCACTATTATTTCTTTGAGTGCTTTGATACACTTTTTAATGCTAGATTTGAGTGCTGTTTCTTCAAAATATTCCTTCACGTACACGTGTATAACCATTGCTTTCCTTGCTCTTATCCTCTTAGCTTACCCTATGTTCCTCTCTTCGCTGTTCATACGCGTCGGATTTATATATCTTCTTTCGTGCAAAGCGTATATCGCCTCTGTATTAGGTACTGCTTCCGTTATCGTCATAAACGCCAGATTTTCAAAATATTTAAAAGGATGGTCTTCGATTTTATTTAGCATTTGGCACAAGGGTGGATCCTCCCCTTCTTTTGGTGCCCATGGTGGTATTTCGGTTGGCAGGCGCGTCCTGCACACTCTATATTTTTCCATCGATGGTGAGTGTATAGCTATATTAGCTTCATTCTTGCTCTCTGTTTCGCATAGAGCGTTATTCAACTCGTCGACCTCCTCTACTCTCTCTTCTACTGTACTTTTAGGGTTGTCGTCATCGCTGCTCGTCGGCTGTTTGTCTCCTCCCCGTTCTTCGGTATGTTCATCCGTGTCCATCTTCCATTCAGGATCGTCTTGCTCTCGTCTTTAATGACTTTTATTATCCTTTCCTCGCCTGCCTCGGTCTATCCTGTCGTCTTCGCTACAGCTGCCCTGCTTACTTTCATAATCGTCGTGGTAATTTTGAAAAGAACCCCTTGTCTTCTGATGATATGTAGTGCGAGTAAAGGTATGTACCGTTTGTTAATGCGATGTGTACGCATACATTTTTCTTGAATTCTTGCGGCAATATGTATATACAATCACCATTTCCATAGCTTGTTTTTGATTTAAGTATTTTCTCTGTCACGTCTGGTTCTCTACACTTTTGTAACCATTTAGTGTCACGTAAACTGGCTTGTAGCTCATCAGTAGAGATGTCAAGATGCAATAAAAACATTAAGGTGTGAAACAGGCAGTTTCCGGGTGGGTCATGCAAAAACCCCGTTATTTCAGTAAATTCTACGTCTGGCACAGCACATTTATTCATTTCTCTTCGTGTTTTATCGTTTTAAAATTCCAGCCATCTATGTGGGAGTATACTTTTCTCTGTTGGCCTTTTTCCGCTCACACTATGCGTTGTTTCATTTTCTTCTTCAAACGTATCGTGTGGTGCCTTTTCCGTCAGCGCGATTTCTTTAGGCTCCCATACGTCGATACTCATGCCCGGTTTACCTTGTACGTCATGTCGTTTGATATCAACCATTACTTGTGCCCGTAATTCGTCTGACCTACCCTCCAATAGGTCGTGTATATTTGGTTCTTTAATTGCCTCCATACCTGGCGTGGCTGTATGTTTTATTTTTGTAGTTTCTGAAAGTCTTTCGGATCCAGGTCCCTGATCTTTTGTATCTTCTACCGCATCCAGGTTCGAAGTTCGTGGCGTGACGCCTTCGGCTATTATTATTTCTTTTAAAGGTTTAAATACTTGTGGTGTAACCAAGAACTGCGGTTTCTGTCGGTGCAGAGTGTCGAACTGTCTTTTATGTATTTTCCGCGGCTTTTTTCTTGCTTGTACTACTGCTAGTGTACTCGTTGTTTTTACCTCTTTTTTGAATCCTGGTTCTTTCGTTATATAACACAATTTTTCGTCAGTTTGTCCCTTCGAAATGACTTCATCCCCCGGTGTGATTATTGCTGCCGCAGTTTTCTTCTCATCTTCATCATTTATATTACATACTATCTCTTTTCTTGTACGCCTTTGTGATCTTAGTGGGCACTTTTTGTGATTCGCTTGCTCTGATTCTGAATCTGCCTCGCCGTCCGCTTGCCAATCGATGCTTATATCTGATTCATTCTCGTTGGGCTCGTCGTAGTGTTGTCTTTTCTTTGTAACTTTATCGTCCGATGTATCTGAGCTTGCGCATTTTATTTTTACTTTCATTGTATTTCCCTGTATTCTCTCTTCTCTTTTCGCCCGTAACTTGTAAACCCTTGCCGGTGGTTTGTCACTATCGCCTTCTCCCTCTTTTTCTTGTTGATCGGCTAGTTCGTACAATTGTTGTCTTGGTAGTTCTGAATTCGCCTCTCCCTCCTGTAATACTGGGTTTCACGATAATGCATCAGGTGGTCTATTTTTTATGCCCGTAAGGTGTATGACTTCAAACTTATATCCTCTAAGTTCCGCCTTGAGCCTGTTAAAGCGAATGTCTGGTTTTTTAGACGAATGAAAGTGCTTAAGCGGCTCGTGATCTGTGACCACCGTGAATTTGCGTCCGTATAGATATGTTCTAAATCACTCCTTTGCAAATACAATCGCCAATAACTCCTTGTCGTATGTCGGGTAACATAGTTCGCTTCCTTTAAGGCAGCGTGATGCATACTCACACGGTTTATCTTTTCCAATCTCTCCCTGACTAAGGATCGCTCCGATTGCCTAATCTGATGCGTCTATCGTGACGATAAAGGGTTTTTGTACATCGAGAGCGGTGAGTACTGATTCGCTACACAGTGCATCGACAAGAGTTTTGAATGCTTTCTCTTCGCGGTCACTTCATTTAAATTCCGTGCCTTTTTGTAACAGTATAGATAACGGTTGGGCGATCTTTGCATAGCCTTTTATGAATCGCCTATAATACCCTACAAATTCCAAAAATTGTTTTACCTTTTTTGCGTTCGTCGGACGTGTATATTTTTTTGCTGCCTCGAATTTTTTTGGGTCAGTTTTTATCTGTCCATTTCCTACTATATGGCCTAGTACTTTTGCTTCCTTCTTCAGAAATTGACACTTTTTGGGTTTAATTGTCAAGTTTGCGTCTGCTAATCGTTTCAATAATTTTGTGAAACGTTTCTCATGTTCTTCGAGATCAGTTGCAAAAACCATTAGTTTGTCGAGATAAACTTCGATCTCGTAGCCTTGCAAACCTGCGAGTGCCAGTGCAATCGCCCTTAGAAATGTATTTGGCGAATCTTTGCACCCCATGGGCATTCTTGTGTACTAAAAAGGCCCGTTTTGGCCCGAAAAGGCCGTTTTGTGCGCGTCGTCCTCATGCACTTTGATTTGGACGAATCCCGACTTGAGATCGACTACTGTAATGTAACGATCAGACGCTAAATTTAAAAAAAAATGCCTCTGAAATGGTAATGGGTAAAATGATCCTACTGTGACTTCATTAAGTAGTCGGAAATCTGTGACGACCTTTACCCTTTTTTCATTATTCGGTCCTGGTTTTTTTGCTACAATCCAAGTGTTTGAGCTGTATGGGGAGGTGGAAGATTCAATTATATCCTGCTGTAGCATTTTCTTTTAGTTCTACTTTCATTTGGTCTCTGATTGCCGGTGGGTATCTATGCCGGTGGGTATCTATACCTCTTTGCAACGATCGGTTTATCTGTTGATGTATTTATTCGGTGTTTTACAAGATGCATCGCTTTGAGCGGTTCTCCGTCGAGCCCGAACACGTACGGGTTTATTGAAATGAGTTTCTTTACGTGCTCATTTTCCTCTTGATTGCAACCTGTCGTGTCTATGAGTTGCATAATCTTTTCCACTCTTTTGTGTTTTTATGTGAGTTTGACGCTTTCCTTCTGGTCTCTCTTGTCTATATCGTCTATTGGTTCTCCGCTGAATAATTTTATGACTGCTTCCCCCAAGTATTGAGCGTCGTCCCCCTCGATGTCTTCCAGTTGTTTTCGCTCGATTTCTTCGTATTCAAACAGCTCCACTTTCGGCAAGGGCACATTTATTACTTTATCACTTATATTAATGCATTGCCCAACTACCCTACCATCTTTTTCCTCGGCTATAAAATTCCCAAATAGCACCCGTTCTCCCATATCTTGAAGTGGTACCCAGCTGAATTCTGGCTTACGAGGATTGTTTTTCATTCGCGCGTAAATTATTTGTTTCGATTTAGCCGGTATCCTAAAACATTCTGGCTCTAGCATAGGTATCCTCATATTATTCAATACAATCGCACTGTTAGCGGCGCTTATCTCGCCATTATACCTTTTAAACGTGTCCCACCCTACGATTCCTTCCACATCGATTGGGAAGTCGTGGGGAACAACGTGTAGTCTGCACTTCAATCCGTGCAGCCGGGCTTATACCGTACCCAGCGTCCTACGTGCACCATGAGTTACACCAAAAATTGCTACTTGATACCTACTGTCTACACTGAAAAAACTATGGGCCATAGCAGCAGCCACGACTTTGTGGAAGTGACGAACTCCCGTGCGTGGCGCACAGGCAGCACTGTAGGCGGTATAGGCAGCGCCATACGTTTTCCATAGTACGTACCACTGCGGCCGAGCGATGAGCTCACCGTGGGGGCGAATCGGGCCCAAGCGTGGCAGGTCGCCTCAACGACTTTACTGTGAAGGAAGTATGCTCTCACATGTAGTGGCTGCTGCCGACCATAGTTTTTTCAGTGTATGAGCGTGTCAGTATTAAGGCTATCCTCTTTTATAATCGAAATCTCTGCGCCCGAATCCGAGTAAAACATTGCTTCTTCCCTCTTTAGTTGTGGGCTCTGTAATTTTATCGATGGTGGTATGTGCCCTATCCTTGCCATTTCGATAGTTACTTTAGGAAGCTGTTCTATCTTTTTCTCATCTACTGGAAACTTGGAATTATTATTTTCTACATGTGTGTCCGATTCATTTTTTTGTTTTTTCTTATTGCGAAATCTTTCGCCACTTCTCTTGCGCCTTCCCTGCTGCTTGACGGGCATGCCTCTCTCTACATATTCCACCCCTGGCTCTTGCTGAGCTCCGAGAGCTTCCTCGTTATAACCATATCGTATTTCCCCTTTGCTCTCTTTCTCACCTTTCTTTTGCTGCTTTTGCTCCGCCCGCAAGCTTTTTTTCGCAGTCTCTCTCTCTTCGGCCACACCTTCTTCGTTCCTTTCACCTAATTTGTGCTCGGCATTAGGAGACATTGCCGAACATCTTGTGAGTTCAAATGCTTCGCTACCGTGCTGTCTAGTTGATTATCTCCTCCATTTAAATGATTATTCTTTGCTGTGTTATCAGTATTATTGTTCAAAGCATTTCGTTCCTATCTATAATTTGCTCGCTAGTTTGGCCTGCTGTTTTGCTGCCTGAATTGATTTTCCCCATCTCGTCTGCGAGCATGGCAGTCTCTCGCGTAGTTTCCCGGTTTTTGGCAGTAGTTGCAATTCCCGTTTTCTCTCCCGTTATTTTTTGTCGGTCTTCTCTCGTTCATAACAGCAATTAGTTTCGGGCTTTCTTCGATTATGTGTCCATTTTCCTAACGATACATACAATATTTTCCTTTGGCAGCTGCCGTAGTTTGTAACCTGGTAGTTGCGCTATTTACGTTAACTTCATTTCCAGCAAAGTGTCTTAAGGATTCTTCCTGATTTCTAATGGAGCCTGCCCATTGTGCATCCGTGCGATCTGGTATTGCGTGATGTAAGCTGAGGTCGCTCTCGATTCTTAGCGCTTCTATGATTGCTTTCCCTAATTTTCTCGAATTGAGGCTCGCTATTCTCCAGCTAAACGTTGAAAGTTATCCGTATATAAATTGCTTTACTGCCTCCGATTCTAGGCTTTGTTTGAGCGTCTGCTTTTGAATGGGAAGGAAGCACGGATTCCAATCGTATAAGATCGTTAACCTGTTGTACAATTGTTGTACTTGCCCGCCGTAATCCTCTACAGATTCGCTGTCTTGCTGTACTATTATTTTTAGCTTTGTAATAAGCGAGTCGACGTTATTAATACTGCCGTATCTGCTTGAGAGCTCTCTTATAAATTCCTTGACTGTTCTAAACTGTGTGAGTCTCGGCGCGAAATGTTCTGCTGCTTTTACCTCTCAGCCTATTCGCGAGGGTGCCCAAAAAAAAACAATTCGTTTTCCGGCCCTACTACTTGCGCGACCATTCGCACCATTCTCTCAAACAGCGGTAGTTTAATTGGGTCCCCGTCGAAAAACGGGATATTGCTTGTCATATTGCTGAGCGTTGACAAAATATTTTGCTGCGAGTTCTGCGGTCTGGGTCGATAGTCGCTATTGTGTGTCGGGTGCCTATTTTCCATATTTGTAGCTTCGTTCAGGGGTGTGTCACCCCATTGTCTATCTCTGTTCGTATTGAAATTGGCCCAACCTATACGAGTTTGACTTGGTGGTAGTATCGCTGCCATAGATGCGGCCTCCTTAATTCTCTCAAGTTCATTGCTCATTTTCTTTACTCTATTCCATAGCTGTTGATTATGTATGTTTTCCTCTCCATGGTTTTTGAACTATTTATCTTTGTTGTATGGTGTAGTGAAAATCGGCCATTTTTGTTCCCCCAGCATACCCCATTGCGCCGGTAGTGTGTTTGTTTCCTCTGTTCGAGCCCTGCATATTTCTGCAGTTCCTTCAGTGTTTTCCACAATGATTCGTTTGTCGAGGGTGCTCGCTTTATTATTTGTAGGCTCTATGTTCCCTTGTTTGTCGAAAAACTCATTTCTCTGCTTATCGGTGACGACCCTTGGATAGTTTCTGTAGCCGCCTTGCGTGACGTGTTTACATTCTTCGCATTTCTTAGCTTGGCTGTCATTTTTGAAAACAAGCTCATTACTATCGCCTTAGTTTTTTCGTCCAGGGCGTCAAGTTTCTTACACCCATTCGGTCTGAGCTGTAATTCTAACATCTGCTCCGACATGTGTTTTTTTGTTGTCCACCGCTGTGTCCCGTCCTGCCTGTATTACTCGGGCCCTCGTTATCGCTTGCCGACTCGTGGACGACTTCACCGAAATGAATCATTTTTTTTTCCTTTTTTGTATTGATGTGCGGTAAGACGTATCCCCCGGTTAAACTTATATATTCTCTATGTTGCGGGGCCAGATTTTATTACCTATGTAACGGCTAGATAATAATCGGACGAGACGAATGATAAGGGATAAAAAAGGTAAAAGAGCGGCGTTCGTCTTTTACTCGGCCTATTCAAATTTTACGCTGTATTTTCCTTCGGCGGTGAAATAGGGTAAATAATGATGATAAAATAATGATCTATGTTCGAGCTCATACGGGTGCGAGTTTTTACTTTTGGTCGTTTCCTGTGCCTACACTGGGTTTGCTAAATCATTTCTTTATCGTTCTACGTTCGTCTGATTTATCTTAATTTTTTTGTCCCGGGTTTAGAGAAAAAGGGGAAAAATAACCAAAATCAAACAAACCAACCAAAAAAAAAATTCTGTGGAACGATCACTTACCTTGCAAACAGTATCTACGACGCCAGAATGATAATGTTCAGTGTCATCCTTCTCCAATTAATACTCCTTTTTTCGCCGTTGATGGGCAGAAGCATCGCTCCGGTTCTGATGATGTGCGACTATTTTATCAGTTCTCCCTGAAGTTGCCCTGACCTTCTGCCTAGTAGACTTCCAGGTCGTTGTTGAGAACTGCTCGTGTGAACAGCTACCCGCTTATCCTTTATCTCGTTCGGGTCCTCTCCGGTACTCAAGCTTGATTTTCGCGGCACTGCTCTATGTGTGCTTCTCGTTGGAATTCGTATAAGCCCGAACAGCAACGGCGCCAAATACGAAACATAAAAAAAATCCGATATTTGCCACCCCACACCTAGCACAAAATTCTGTAACGTGGGATAAGGTAGCAATGAGGTACTTCGCGAAATCAATCTCAACTCGTTATTACTATTTTACCATATTAACCAATTCTCGTGAAGACAGAGTCGCGCGTGTGCTCCTATCGTTAGACCTGACGTCTACTCCTCGAATTCGCCCGATACTGACTGACCCCCCAATCGTGGCTTGCTGGGCCCTTTATACTCTCGCTCTCCCTTGCTCGAGCTCTTTGCTTGAATAGCTGCTTTATCAGCCGGGTGAGTTAGTACGATGTGCCTCGCGTATCGTACGCAACACTATTACACACATCGTATAAGTGCATATTCTATAATATTTTTTTTTTATCCTAATCACAAATAAACATTGAAAAATGGGTGTCCCAGTCGCTTTTTGAAAGTATTAAATGCCTCTAATGGGTATTACAAGCACATGTCAATTGATATGATTAATATCGTATACGCGGTTCATCTAGATAAGGGTAACCATTTTTGTTTTGGCCCTATTCATGACTATCAATGCCGGTATATGTTAATGAAAAATATCAATTGATGATTTTTAAATAGGATTTAAAATTCAATAATTATTAAATACATATCTAAAAAAATTAGAAATACACTGCATTTTTCAGTGCAGTGCTTGTAATAAACGAGAATAAAAAAAATCTTCCCCGAATATCGATCGAACACACCACCTCCTACTTACTGGACAGTTGCTCTACCACTGAGCTACTAAGGGGCTGTGTATTCCGTACACTGTTGTTTTAGATACATTTTTTTATTCTCCTGATGAGTATACTTTCACCCAAAGCTTAATTTTTATTTTATATATGTAAATTGACTCTCATGCTTGTACGTAAATATCAAAAGAATTAAATGAGCTATTTGCTTTTTGGTATGTTTCGAATATTATAATCTTTTTACTCCTTAAATGATATCAGAGAAAATTACTACAGAAACGTCTCCGAAAACATTTAACGTGTGATTAGTTTGGTGCAATCGTTTGTACGAACATTAGTTTTTGAAGTGAACATTTGCTAATAACTAATTTTTACGGCATTAAATCATAAGTTGTAAATAACTGAGGAAATTTAGCCAATCATAAGAAATACAATCCAAGTATATTAAAAAGATCCGTTACAATCTATTGTCTTGCTAATAATAACAGTTATTTCGTATATTTTTGTATACAATAGACAGTAGAACAATAACATATTAAAAAATTAAGGAAGTATACACTACACTTTTAGGTTTACTGCAAATATCAAATGCTTACATATATTATTAATTAAAAATGTATATTTATGAATATTTTAGTATTCTTATGTGATTCTTTTTTTCAAATTTTTTATTGCAATATTTATTGTTTTGGAAAATTCCTAACCTCAGTATTTTTTATCTTAAAAAACTCATGATTCTAAGATCCAACTATATGACCTAGTTAATACCTAGAATTTTGTCACTTGAACCCCCAAAACCCTATTATATTTTGACAAGGTCCGAATATCGAGTTATTTTTATTTTATATACACTTAACAAAACAACTTAATACTTTGTAACTCAGACACAACCTCAAAATGTGCACCGATAAAAGGCCATATCTTTGAAAGTTAAACTAAGCACATCCTTGATCAAAAATGCGTCTAAAAATTTATTCGGTAATCAAGCGGGACTTTCACATGTATTACCAGGTAGATTCTCACTTGAAACCTGACAATTATTTGTTTATAATTTGTCTGAAAGATAAATATTATTTTAACTCTAAGATAAACTAATAACACATCTTGCAAATTCTATTTTTTTTTATTTTTAGATTTCTGATATCTGAAAAACGTCATCTTAGAGAAAAATTGCAAAAAAATTTTTAAAATAATAATTTAAGTCATGATATTAAGGAAAAACCAATTTTATCTGAAAAGTTGAATCGCAAACAGAATTGAAAATTCAACTATCCAAAATCAGCAGTGTTTACAGTACGATGAACTGCATCAATTTGTCTGTGTGTAACATCAAAACGTGTATCGTACAGTTGAAACGTTTTAGGTGTCTTATAACTTATATTTAATGACTGCATTGAGATATTTCAGTTTTCAAAAGATAGTAAATAATTTTTCGCAGTCGTCCGTGCACTTTGACCAGCTCTGTGCATGTTAGATCTCAGTTCTATTAACATTGTGGAACAGATATTTTTTTACTTTAATTAATGTTTTTAAATGCAAACTTATTCTTGTTATAGAACTTATTAGTTTTACCATAATTAATTGGATTTCCTATTTATATCTGTATATTTTTTTCATATTTTCCTAAAGTAAACAAAAATAACAAATTGTGTTTGCTATCTCCGATTAAGATGGCTACTTATCAGCTTCCCCCTATCACCTAATATCTATTGAAATCTTTTATATACTTGCATGCAGTAGGAACCAGCTGCAGTCGAGAGAATTAATTAAAAAACTTAAGTAGAAAATGTAATAAAAACTTTACAATTAATGATCTAGCCTGAATTTATCCTCTTTTTATTTTCATTACATAATTTTCAATGCCATTTAAGGTGATCTGCTCTTAAGTAACCTTTACCACGATTTTTTCTAATTTTTTTAAACATTATTTTAAAGACAAATATATGCCTTTGTAAGTTATGATTTTTTTAAAAATAACCATCACATATCGTACATTTATAATTTTTTTCAGCGCCTTGATATTTTTCTTCGTATCGCGAATAATTTTTTTTTATCTACTATATTTTCACATAAATAACAAAAGTTTTTTTTTTTTTTGCTCAGTGTGTTAATATACTTTCTTGACGTAAAAATTTCAGTTTTCATTTGTCGCACTGATAAAATTTAGTATTTATGATGATGTCTCTGAAAAAAACATTGACGAAAACTTTATTTTGCATGATGTATAATAATTCTGGAATTTGAACAAAAATTTGATTGATTTTGTACTTTCATTTATTTTATTCAATCATAACATGCTGTTAAAGGGCTTTTCCGATTTTCAAGTGATTTTTTAATCATGCCTTTTTCAAAAATTATTTCTTGTTTATTTAATTACTATACGTATTGTAAAATTCGCAACACTTTGTATCGATGCGCAAAATTTAACATTTGTATGACAGCTATATTTCATCAATAATTATTAAGTGTAAGAGACTACTATTAAATTATTAACTAGAATTTTTTCACAACTATTTTTTAATTTATACGAATAATTCTCATGAGTATTATCTTTTCTTTTACATTCAGGATAGTCATTTTCTTTAAATTTTGTAGTTAATGCAATCTTTTTATGTATATATGGTTCTAATCCTACTATGTGGTCCATCACATGTGTGCTTTATAACCAATTTCTGACGCTTGTTGTTATCGGTTTAGATTTTAGCAGATATATGTTTTCCTGTTTGTTCCGGTGATAATAATTTATTGTTTGCAATTAATATTATAAGAATATTTTCATGAGATATTCCTCATTTTTATATTTTAATTGTATAGACGTATGCGATTGATTTCTTTTTTCTTATTATTCTTGACTTGGGGCTCATTATTGTGAGTAATCCTAGTAACAGTACTGGTACTAACTATGTATCTGATAAATGATGTTTACTTTATTTATTAAGTTGTCTAGCTTCAGTTGTAAATTGATCTAAAATTATTTAGAAGAACACTGTGTGGACAAACACAACTAAAATGATTTTTTTTGGCTCACTATCATGGTGTAAGCTCAATTTTTACAACAATATCGAAAAAATATTACTTATATAAACTGTAGTGTGTATAACCTACAAACGCATTTAAATACATGGATATATTATCTTAAAATACTTATAAACGTTTACATGAGTATTATTATAGCCTTGTGAAGAAACTCTTATGTCAATAATACTAACCTCACATAAATCTAGGTCTTTACCTAGCAGTATCCACGTATTAACCTTAATTTGTGGCAAATAGACACTAGGTTTAAATTATTTCATTGGATTTAGACTGCCAACTAAAATGTGCACCATTTCTTATATAAACAACAAAAGAAAGTAGATTAATATATTTATATTTTTATTAAATGACAAAATGGATCTTTCATATAGAACTAAGTAAGTTTATTTTAATTATGAAAGAAAAGACTACACCAAAACTAATGCTATTAGTATTTGTTTAAGAAAACCATTTAGACGATCTGGTGTTAATATCATTCAATATGTTACAATATACTTGTCATCCTTCAAACATCAACTGAGTTGTTCTTCTGAAAATCATAAATTTTTAAAATATTTATCGTTTTGTGATCATTTAAGATATTAAATTTAAAATGATAGAAGGGCTGTACTAAAAAATTTTTACTCACTATGCTTTTCATATTCATCCATCAATCTTTTTTTTTTTATAATCTAGCCACTGAATTTTTTTTGATAATTTAGATATGATCGATTTATTCTTTGAGTTTAATTTTTATTAAAAAAATGTTGAAACATGAAACTAAATATATAAATAATACTGAAGTACAAAAGAAAAAATGAAAAAAATACTTATTGGCGAAACAGAAAAAAAAATATCTGAAATCAACTATTTGGGAGAAATTAATGTCCCTTCTGTCATGATTTTTTTTGGAAAGAAGAAAGCAATACGTTTTGTTGTAAAAAGGAAAAACTATTTCACCTCTATTTAGTGAATTTAAAAAATCCTTGAAAAACTCAATATTATATGATAACAATTTTAGAAATTTGATAAGATACTACAATAGCATATTCTCTTTTGCATTATTTAATGCTGATATATTACAAGAAAATAAAAAAGCAATTTTTAATTTAAAATCGCAGAGTCAAGTTTGTCACAAAACACCCAATAGTTTAAAAAGTATACGAATTAACAAAACCTCGTTACAGTCAACTATATATAATGATGTTCATTGAAACTAGATTAAAATCAGATGCAAAATTGATTAGGGAACATTTGGAATTTTGACAACAATTTTAAATATCAATCAAATGTATAAAAGATATAAATATTTACATCAGATTACAAAAACACAAAAGCTACCGTATTAAAATATGTTTTGCTTACGTAGAAGCGGCGAACAAAATCACAGGTACAATAAACCGGTTACAGCAGTGTGTGATGCAAGTAAAGTTACTGAAAACGAAATATTTGATGACTTTGATTTATGTGGTTAACCTTAAAACCTTACAGAATATGTATCAACTCATACTTATTTAAATAAATCATCTAAATAGTTTGATCTAATGGTATCTTTCTTTAATATTTCCGCCAGGTTATTTTGGTTGAAGTACAAATTATTTGAAAAATCTGAAAAAAAAAACTCAAACAATTTCAATTAGCATTTCTCACGGAAAAATCTATTTGGACCGCCAGAGGCATTATTAAAAAATATTGAACACGTATTTTTTCTTTTTCTTCGTTAACAAAAAATAATGGAGATAGAGCACAGCAGAGATGAGGAGTTAGAGGTGATGACGTCAGAAAAACCTAAAATCGTGCATGAATTTTATGTATTTCTGACGTCATTACCTCCCACAACTGAACTTTGATGTTCTCCATCAACATCATTTTTTGTTTGCGAGAAAAAAAAACATGTGTCTAATATTTTTTGATAATCTATTTGACGAACCAATTAGATTTTTTGATGAGAAATGCTAATTTTACAATACTATGCGTATCGATTATCTTATACACCGAAAAATGTTCAATTGGATCCTTTATAGAAAGCAGGAAAATTGACCCAACAATTCTTTTCAAATGTTTATATATTGATAGAGAGTAATAGAATGTACTTCATAAGAAATAATAAAAAAAGATTTTACGAATAGATTGTTATCAAGGTTTATTAGATCATGTTATAAATAGTGCCTCAAATATTACACAAAATTAAAAAAAAATAAAAATAAAAATCTTTTTGTTTTACCTTGTACATATGTAAGTGGTCCACGTTACATGCAAAATCATTTTTAAAATGCAATGGTTACTATGAGAAAATGTGGTGGACCAGATTTATTTTTAACTGGGACATGTTATCACAAATAGAAGGTGATTAAAGATGTTTTAAAAAATTTCCCAAAGAACACTGTACCAAATGATATACCAAATATAACAGTAAGATTGTTCTATACAAAGCTAAATGTTATTTTAAATGATATAACAAAAATAAGTTATTCAAAAAAATTATATTTTACGTGTATACAATTTAATTTCAAAAAAGAGGACTACCACATGCTCACATTTTAGTAAAATTGCATCCAGTCAATAAAATAATAACACCCAATGATTATAATAGTATATCCGCAGAAATTCCTTCGGATGATCAAGGTCTAAAAAAATTAGTAATTAAACACATGTTACAAGGTCCTTATAATGATTATAGTCCGTGCATGAGAAAAAACATTAAAATTTGTACAAAGAATTTTCCAAAACCATTTTTTTATGATACATCGATAATAAGAATGGTTATCAAGAATATAGAAGATGAAACAATATTTTAGAGGAAAAGATGTTGAAAATTAAAAATAGAGATTAAAAGTTTTAGTTGACAATTCCATGGTAGTAGCATACAATAATTTTTTATCAATAAATTACAAATGTCTCATGAACGTTAAATATAGTACATCAATACAAAGCCAAAAACATGGTCATAACCACATTAATAAAGGAAATGATGGATAATTGTGTTCAATACAAAAAGAATCAATCCCAAAAAATGAAGTTTATGATGAAATAAAACAGAAGAGTGGTGCACGATATTTAAGTCCAATGAACGCCGCATAGAGATTACTAGAATATTTCATTTGTGGCAGAAGTAATTATGTAATTATTTTACCCACACATATTAAAAATAGAGAAAAAATAATTTGTTAAGAAGATAAGGTTCATGATTCTTTGAATAATTACAATACACATATTACAGAATGGTGTCATGTACAATAGCGTAGCCATGTGTCCATGCGCCCCCCTCTTTCGTGGGCCCACCACAGAGTGGCAGCGGGAGAGAGGAGGGAGTTAGCTAGGGAGGAAGGAACGAGGGAGTCTACGGCGGACAAACAACGCGATCGATACTCTTGCGGCGCGACTTTTTTCTCGGATCATTAACTAATAAACGAAGTATATTTAAGTTCTCGTATATTTTATTCCGTGAGCACCCCAAGGCCATCATAACCCACGTGTCAGTTTGGTAACAGCGGTGGGATGGCTATCGCGAATTCAATTGGATGAAATAATAGGATTTGTATTTTTTTATTTACGCGCGGTCGTTTGATATTTTTTTTTTACGCGATTTTTTTGGGAAACACACATAGTGTTGTGCCAGGAGGAATAAGGACTACAGCAGAGAGACAGAGAGTCATCATTTCTATAAAGAGGCCGTAGACAGAGACGCCGCGGCGCGCCGCCAGGATATCAGCATCATCAGTAGGAAGAACACCCAGGGGACTATCAACGGAGACCGTACCAGGCCATGATGCACGGAAGCAACTTGGTCAGCATAATATCGGCAGTAAATACCAGGTAATTGGAGTGTAATTACATTTGAATGCATTTATACTGTCCCAGGGTTATAAAAATAAGAGCTTGTTCGGGTTAGTGTGATCATAAAAATATTTATTATCTCGGATTGTGTCACGATTTTTTTTTTGGTTGTTGGAAGGCGTGTTACCGAAGTAGGTAGTCACTTGTTCAATAGAAAGGTGGTCATATCGATAATTAATTGGGATAATTTGTCGCAAGCAGCCTAGCCCCGTAAGGAAGGAAGGCCAAAAAGAATACTAGAGTAAATTATAGGAAGTTATAGCGCGGAACAGGTTGATCTCGCGCCACAGCGACGGTAAAGGTAATTAGAACCCTTCGAAATTATTATTAGGCACACAATGGCAAATTACAAGAGGCCACAAAACGACATACTAAGTGACGGGGGGGAAGCAATTACGACGGATACTGAAAATGAATCGGAATCAGAAATGCTGACGGTGGTGTTAGAACATAGTCCAGAGAGCCAAGTGGATTGGGAAAAAATGAATAAAAAACAACGTATTCTCATGATGAAATTGTTTAAAAAGATGAAACCGGGAATAGTCAGGGAGAAAATTTGGCCACCAAATCAGTTAGGTGGGAAAGAGAAAATGGGACCGCTTAATAAGCAGGCACAGGAAATAACAAATGGGTCAACATCGAGATATGTGGAACACATGACAGGAAACAAGGCAATCAAAACATACGAAACGAAAATACGTACGGAAATAAGCCGTCACGACAAAATACACAACAAACGACACAGAGTATGCAGCAATTCACCTCAGAGCGCTCGGAGGAAATGTTAGAGCAACAACGGGGTGGATATGGGTTCAACAATCAATACGGTTTTGGAGCACCAACAACGGAATGGCCGAATCTCGCGAACACGGATACATATAATCTCGAGCAACATTTACAAAACCTACAAATTCCGACTCAGCTAAACACCAACCTTATAAGCCCCGTTGTAAACCAACAGCAAGCTGAGAACACACAGCCCTTTAACACGTAATATAATACACTGGCCCAGGTAAACAGCGCGACAAGCGGCATTCCTATATTTAACAAGGACCCGATAAACTTTCCACTTTTCGAACAGATAGTGCGAACGGCAAAAACAACAGTCCCGCGGCAGTATGAGAAATATTTTATTGGAACACTAGGGGGCAAGTTAAGAGGCATAGCGGCAGATCAATTTTGCGCTTGGTTATCACTGTTCAACAGTACAGATGACTTTTTGCTAGCACCATCGCGACGATTCGGGAGCATGGGGGGTGCCGACACACTGTTAGCTGAATTAAAAATGCCAACTTAACAAAATAGTGAGTCGATTATACAATGCTGCAGTCGCGCTCAACGACTGCATAACCGCATCATGATGACCCATGACTCTAGTGCACACCTGTTGGGAATACAGAAAACCGCATTGAAAGGTAGCGTAGATAGAGAGGCTGCAAAACAGTTTGTATACGGTCTTAATCCACCATATAGATGGAATGTAGCAAGACTTAAACCGTCAACGTTAGAGGAAGCGATCGAGGGATCGACAAGCGTGGACAACGAGTTAAGCCTACGCCAAACGGGCAGAGGGAAATGTAACACATACGCTACGCAATAACACTGCTTCCGGAAGAGGGGAAACCCGAGGATAGGTATGATAATGAGCGAGGCGCCCGTCGGAAAAGACAATACAGACAAGTGGGACGAATTAACGATTAAGAAATGGTGTTCGTATTGCCAGGAATATTGCCAGCACTCTACAAGTGGCTCCGAAAAATTGTGGAATGATGCGAAAAATGGAAGAATAAAAAATCCCAATAAACCACCCGAAGAACCGTATGAAAGATTTGCGGAGGAGAACGAAAGTAGGCCTAATTATAATAACCAACGTTACGACACACGACAAAACCACCCAAATTTCAATTGTAGGAATTATAATAACCACCGTTGCGACACACGGCAAATCAACCCGAATTCACATTATAGGAATTACAATAACCAACTTTACGGCACATGGCGAAACAACCCGAATCCCAGCTATAGGTATTATAATAATTATAATAAAAATAGCTATAACAGCCACCAGCAACCAAGAGGATACAAGCGTGGTAGCAATAGATACCCTAATAACAATTATTATAGAAATAATGGCGAAAGTAACAATAGTTATGTGAATCAGCGGTCACGGAACAAATACGGGGGTGATAACAATAGCAGACTAAGCGGGGCTGATGGGAACTTAAATAATCAAAACGGAAGAAACAACAATACAAACTAGGATAATAATTATGGCGGGTATAATCAGCGTCGCGAAAATCAAAACAGAGAACGCAGAAATTACTCGCAGGAAACGAGAGCAGATGAGCCCCACTCGGAGAATTGAAACTGCCAAGATGCTCGGCGCGCTCCCCAAGCACTGGGCCTGGCCCAATAAACGAAGAATCAAACGCGGCTAGTACAGCTGAATTTTGGCTTGAAGGAAAGAAAGAACAACAAAAAGAGGTATACGAAAACAATACAGACCCGACGCAGTTCAGGGACAATTTGGCGAATGAATTACGCCGAGCGCACAAGCAGAAAAAAAATCTAGCCACGTGTACAGATGCGATAGAGGATAACGAGTCACCTCAAAATAGCCCTCGAATGGAAAAAACACAAAAGGAGAGTAAAAACAAACTCTCTCGCAAAACTATGAATATACTTCAGGCAGGTATCACCCTCATCGGTATTGATGAGAGGATCTAAGCTACGAGACGGAAAAGTTAAATTTTACGCCGATACAGGCACCGAAATTTCGATTATAAAGAAAGACAGTATCCTTCTAAATACTTTCATTGATAGGAGGATCCAGGTTAATATTGTTGGAGTT
>JAPYYV010006153.1:0-14622 GCA_030522625.1 Copidosoma aretas | reverse complement strand
GCGCCCTTCGTTTATCGATTTCGAGACGATTCCCAAAGTTTCATGCAATTTGATTAAGTAGTAAAGGAGAAAAGTTGGAAACGAAGAAGTAGCTTTTTTAAGGTTAAATAATTCGCTCCCATGTCCTCTTAAGGCCAAGCTTTGACGTATCTCTGCAACTTTTCGATCAAAAAGAATAATATAACCTCAAAAAATATTGCAATTCAGTTAAAATTTTTGGTAAAATTTTTTTTTCACAAAAATTTGTATTTAGACGTTTTTGGAGTTGCTTATTACGAATCTGATGATTTTATTGGAAAAAAAGATAGCAGATTTTAAATGGCCGACAAAAACATTTATTCTGAAATTTTTTGAAAAAATATGAAAAAAAGCACTTATGTAGCTCAAAAATCGGCCTACACTACAATTTTTAAGGAATTATCACCATTTTTTTTTTTTATACTAAAGAAAGGCCAAGCTTCAACGTATAATTGCCACTTTTCAACCAAAAACCATATTAAAACCTCAGAAAATATTAATAATTAGCTAAAAATTTTAGAAAACAATTTATTTTTTTTTAATTTGTATTTAGAGGTTGTTAAGGTTGCTTATTACGAATCTAATGTTTGTTTTAAAAATATAAGATGGTGGATCCAATATAGCCGGCGATGAATCTTTAATTTTTGATGAAATTATGAATTTAAGTGCTCCTTGGGTTGCTGATTATGAATCTTGTGTTTATTTTTCACTCTTTGAATTAGCAGATATAAAGTAGTGGCTGCAAAAACCTGCATTTAATTTAATTCCTACAAAAATCTGTATTTTAAAGGTTTTTGGGGTAGCTGATAACGAACCTAGTGTTCGTGTTTGAAAGTAATAAATGGTGGATACAAAATAGTGCCTAAAAGAGTAAAAATATCAATTTTTCTGCGTAACAATGTATTCCAGAGCTTTTCAAACCACTCAGTACAAGCCCAATGTTAATATTTTTAAGTTCAAAGTCAAGATTACAAAATGGTAGCCGAGAAAATTGAAATTTTACTTATATCTAACAAAAATTGGTATACAAGAGTGTTCAAAGTCACTGAATGTGAACCTACTGTTTTTTCATGCATATTAAAAATAGTAAATAAAATAACGAACATATCAATTGTTTTTAACAAGAATATGTAATCAATATTTTTTTGAATTACTTATTACAAATCCCATATTTATTCTAATAAATTCTAAACAATAACTACAAAATGACAGCTAAAATAACAGAGTTTTACTTTGAATCAACAACAATTATTATGTATTCATTTTTTTTGATTAATTTTTAGTAATCTTATGATTATTCTCTGAAATTGAGAATGTCTGTCAGAACATAATGGCTGAAACAACAATAAACCTAAATTTATTTGATAAAATAATGTTATCAAAGATTTTCTTGCCCGCTGAATACAAGACACATTTTTTTAAATTTATAATTTTGAATACAAAATTATGACATGAAGAACCAAAATTAAATCTTATTCTCATGATAATTTCTATTTAGGTGTGTTTCAAATCGCTGATTACGAATATGATGTGTGTTTTTAAAAATTTAATACAGCGTATCCGGGGAATGATGGCTGAAGGATCAGAAAATTTCATTCACTTTAGAAAATATGTGCATTAAATTTCCTTGGGCTGCTGATTCCGTGAATTTTGTTCAATTTTCTAGTTAAAATTTTATCGATAAAATAATGACCGAGAACGAATAAGTATTATATTACACTATTATTTTAGCTCACACTGTGTTTTTGAATTAATAAATACAAATTTATTGATAGATTTTCAGAATTAAAAATAGTGGTTACAAATAAGCTGACAAAAAATTGTAAGATTAATTGTAATCTGGGAGAATCATGATAAATATATTTGTATATATATTTGTCTGTTACGTCAACGATTGCGAAATTCCCATCTTGTTTCTGATAGTTTGCAATAGCATACACAAATGAGGAGACCAAAACAAATATTATTGTTTCATGTAAATATTATCATAAACTGTTTTTAATGCCTGCTTTTTGCAAAATTATTCTTCATCTGGAAACGTTAATGCAGCTAACCACATCCTTTTTTTACTAATAAGGAGAATTGAGTGGATAATAATCTAATAGTATGATACTGATAAGTTATTTACGCAAGTTTAGTTTGAGGCCAAGGTTGTAAAGCAAACATACTTAGGTTTAATAAACGTGTAATGATCTATACCTTAGGTTTGACAGTAGCACAAGAGGAGAGCAATGATACTAATTCTAAAAATTTTATCGCAACGTAGAAAAATATTTAACGTCTTATATATTTTAGTGTATTTTTAATACTGTAGTTCCTTTCAGATAAAAAAGTAAAAGAACAGAATTGTCTATGGTTTGGATTTTTACTGCTTATTGTTTATTTTCATGCAAATAAAAGTGTCATTGTTGGATAGTAATTTACTAGGTATTTTGCTATTCGATTGAGTTTAGCTTTATCAGTTTTCCATTGCTTGTTTCGTACTTTTCTGTTTGTATCATTGTAACACTCGTACATTTGCAAGTTCCTTAATTTTAAAGCACATTTCTTTAATTAAAGAATCGTGTCAAAAGTATAATATACGTCAAGAAGAGAAAAATAATGTTAGAGATTACTGTGTTGAAGAAATATATGTAAACTATTTCAAACGGTCACAAATATTGTGTAATGTTCAAGAATATTTTATTGAGAATATATTTTTACTATGTTCCCGGGTGATACCTTGTTTCTAAAGTCCACGCGTAGTCGTCGCTTCCCTGTGGATTTTATGTAGGTTCCACATGGAATAAGCAATGAGTTTTCAATTTGATTATTGTTATTATTATTTACTTATCACCAGCATCAGTTTAATGTTTCATTTATGAATAGAAATATATTTCGAAATAATATGCTAGCGTCATTGTTCCTAAAGATGATGTTATAAAGCATATTAAATTTTATGTCAGGTCAAGTGTAGGTCAACGAATTTAGAAACAAGATAGCAGGAAGTTTCGAGAGAATATTTTTCCAGCAGCTGTATAATAAAATTACAGTGGTAATAAAAAAATAATTTAACTATTTATTCTGAAAAATCAAAAAGCACAATTGCTTGGAACGTGTAAGTGTAAGAGTACGGGTGTAAATTTGACTAAATATTGTATAAGGTGCTACTGTCTGTGCTTCACTCTTACGCCAGAAGAAGCCTTACAATAAACAAATAAATTTAAAAATATGTTTAATGGATAACTGGTAATATATTTCTGAGAATTTTTATTGAAGTGATCGTCTTTACAAATAACACTCGAAAAAATTTGTTCTTCATAAGTTTTTTACTATTTTTTGTTAAATATACTTACTTTGCTTTCATACACAGAATGTTAACTATGCTACAAATTTTAATACAGAATTTTTTTTGGAGATTTCACGTGAAATCCACGTAGATTTTACGTAAATTCCATGTAAATTCCATGTGTAGGTTCTTGCAGGCACTAATTTATATCTGCTAATTCAAATAGTGAAGAATAAAGAAAAGATTAGTAATTAGCAATCTAAGGGGCACTTACATCCATAATTTTATGAAAAATTAAAGATTTTTCTTTCGTCGTCCATTTTAGATCCGCCATCTTTAATTTTTAAAACAAACATCATATTTGTGATAAGCAACCCAAAAAACCTCGCAATGCAAATTTTTGTGAAAAAAAGTTATTTCTAATTATTTTAACTGATTTGCGATATTTTTTAGGGTTATAATATTGTTTATGATCAAAAAGTTGCAGTGATGCGTTCAAGCTTGGCCGTTTCTTAGTATTAAAAAAAAAAATTGGTGATGATTCCTTGAAAATGATAGTGTAGGCAGATTTTTGAGCCATATAAGTGCCTTTTTTCATATTTTTAAAAAAAATTTTAGAATAAATGTTTTTTGTCGGCCATTTTGGATCCGCTCTATTTAATTTTTTAAAAAAACATCACATTCGTAACAATCAACTCCAAAAACTTCCAAACACCAATTTTTGTTGTGAAAATTTTTCTGAAAATTTTAACTGAATCGCGATATTTCTTGAGGTTATAACATTGCTTTTGGTCAAAAAGTTGCAATTATACGTTAAAGCTTGGCCTTTTTTTGGTATAACAAGAAAAATTGGTGATAATTCTGTGAAAATTGTAGTGTAGTCTGATTTTTGAGCGAAATAAGTTCTTTTTTCCCCACTGTGCGCCGGTTCGATTCTTGGTGGTAACTGTTCTTTTTTTTTTTTTTTTATCATTCGCTAGATTTTCCTGATAAAATCTGTCGTGTCGCCGTCAACGCAGCTGAAAATTTTTTATTTTGGTCCCCATTATGGGAAAGCTAGAAGGCGCTATAAGAAGCTTCACTTTAAAATTAAACGCTTGAAAAGAACTAAATTTTCTTTTTTATTCATCCAAGAAGATGGTAAGTATCAATAGTTATGATCATTTAAAGTTTGTTGAGTAGTTAGAGGAACGTAAATTTATCCAGATTTGGTGGTTTTTCAGTTTCTTTTAGCTATAACTTTTGACCCTAACCATCTTTTTGGACGAAAAAAAATATATCATACCTTTTTTTGCAACCTTCATTCTCTTTTTTTTAAGCGACCCTTCACGACCTTCTTAAGGAAAGTTATTGACGAAATGGAAAAAAAATTAGAATATGGATCTTCAAAAAGTGATTTATTTTGCCCGTAACTGTGTTTAAAAAGCTAGTAGAGTGTCGCTTGAAAAAACCGAATTGTAGCCTTTTCAAGCACTTTATTTAATTTTTTTGAGCGCCTCTCTACGACCTTTCCAAGCAAAGTTATGAGCAAAACAGTAAAAAAATTAGAAATGTTCGTTTGTACAGTTAACAAAACTAATAATTTTGAAAAAAAAGTCCTAAGACATAAGTCGCTTCTTCAAAGGTCTTTCCTTATTATATATGACCTCTAGAGGAATAAACGCTTCGTCCAAAAGGTGCGGATCGAAAATGTAAAAAGTTCCCGGCAAAAGTGGTAAAGTCCAAGTTCTCGATAAAAGGGGATAACTGAATCATTTTCGGTTTTTGACGGTCGCGACAAATTTTTATTCGCACAAAATAGTACAAAGATATTACTTCTACTTTACTTTAATTTTTAGCCCAGTATGAAATTACAATTCTAGTGCCCTGATCTTACTGATTCGATCAAACATTAAAATGCAATTTACTCGAAATCGCTGAAACTGGATTTATCCCCTTTTACCGGAAAGCCATATATATTATTATCACATATTAAAGAGAAAAAATACCATGCTATTTATTTCACCATAACTTCACAAAAAAATGTTCTAAGATTTTTATTTATTGTAGTATTTAAAATTGCAACATTGGGGTAATGGAGCCGTAAGGCATTGTAATTCTTTATTATTACTAGAAATGGATTCGGATAATGTAAAACTGTAAAAAGAGTATAGATACTAGTAGAATTTAAAAAAATAAATAAATAAATGACCTGTCTCATAATTTTTGTAGTACACCTTCAAGCTACAATATTATTGATAAAATATACACAAAAAAATTCTTGGGTACAGCGTCATGGATTCCATTCACAGCTTTTTTCCCTTTTTTCTAAATGTCATGCATAAATAAACCATCTTTAATAAGATAACGGATGAATTTGGGTCCAATAAATAAATTTTCTTGAATTCATTCACATGTTATAACACGTTTTACATTCCTCCCGAACAGGTTCATGGAAGTTGGGCACACTTAGTCCAAGTTTGATTTAATTCACGCAAAAATTGAGAATTATACGAAGCACACGTCTATATATACTCAAACTGAGTTGGTCGACAAAATTAGAGTGGTCAAAGTTGAGAAACCGTACATAGTAAAAGAGATCAAGCAGGAGGATATCAAAAATTTTGAGCCTCTGTCAGACCTATTTAACTGGAAAAATGCTATGCTATCAGCACTGAGAGAAATCGTCATCGAACCCGGAAAGCTGATACAAGTTGAATACAACTACTATGGGAAAGCTAAGGCTTTGGATTTGTTAAAGAACATTCAACTGAAGGATTTGATTGATTTCCCATTACATGCAGCTTACGAGGAGAAATTACCTCTATCAGAAAAGAAATTCCATTGAAATCTAGAGCTGAGTTTGACAAAATACTCGAGTGAGCATATCCCTCTTGCCAAAAATCATTTAATACGAGAATAATATTTTGATCAACGTCTTTTATACAGCAAGTAAAAATCACTTATACTTATTGTTGAATATTAAAAAAATATTTAAACGATTTATGCTTTAAATAAAAATATTATGTAAGGGTTATATCTAGAAGTATGATACAAAATTGATGCTTACAAAAAGTACATATTATTATTGACCAATAAAAAATTATATTAAATGAATGATTCAATCGATAATCATCTTTCATCTTTCCTACTTCAGGCATTTTTTAAACGATAGTGTACCCTTTGTAGAAAAAATAGTATATGTTACTCGTTCGTAAAAACTTCTTTACAAACCTTGTTACGTCTCTTGCCTTTGGCTCGAGTCGCAAACTTCTCGGTTCGTAAACTAAAGCCTTTCCAAACTCGTACGAAAACTACTATTGTTCCTATTAATATTCTGCAGTACAATGTCAATAGAGCAAATAATGGTTTTTGCAATTTTATGCGTGAAATTGAGTTTTATATAGTGTTTTTAGTGCGTGAGGAAGGTTTTGATACACACAGATGTGCAAATAATTTTCTGCGCAATGATCGTGGTATGCAAAAGTCTTTACACAATGCTAGCAGTGCTGTAAAATACCTTAAGTACATTTGTTATAAAAAAGTATTTGAACGGTTTCTGCCACAAAATATGAATTTCAAAATATAATAAATCTTTGCCGAGACTTGACACTCTATTAAAGTTGTTCTGTTTATAGCTCCGACAGTTTATCGAGGTAACGAGATTCCGTCAAATGTTCATATACAGCGTGTGGAATAGAAAGCATTATACTGGTATCTATCTTGCTTTCATATATTGTGTCATCGACTATATCTCAATACCTCGATGAACTGCCGCAGCTAGCGGAACACACCCATAGTTCCCTTTTATTATAAAAAAAAGCAGAATAGTTGCAATCTTGAATAACCGATACCTGTTTTCTATTACAAATCAAATAAGCACAAGAGATTGTAAATGTAATTCTTAACATCACATTTGATGGGTCAATTTGGTTTTACTTCCCTTGAAATAGTTATCTGATTTCAAAGGTTACATTTTGATATTTTATTGATCGATCTTTTCGTTGTCCGGCAGTAAAGGGGGCTTTGCCCCCTGAACCCCCACCAGGGGTACTGCCCCTGGACTCCGTACAACTTTTCTTCCAATAATATTAGGTTTGTTTATAACGGTAATCAGGTCTACCAGGTCTGGCCCGCTCTTATTTAAATGTATATCAAGAAATATTTATAGATTACAGTCAATCAATACTACGCAGGTATCAATTCACAGTGAAAACGGGTTTAATCTGGTCAACCTAACTTACATTGTGAACAAATCTACGTCATACACATGCGTACATAAATTTTACGCACTCATTGCAAAATAAAGTTCGCAACTCGTGCGTATACGATTTCATACATTCGTGTGATCGCCTTGAACTCGTCATGGGCTGCCCTGGCGACTCGTGTCCTGCGATAATAACTCGTTTGTTTCACGCACTAGGGCGACCAGGTGTCACTTATCACCACCTCTGCCAACGACTCGTGCACGGCAATCTGCACTCGTGTGAAAGATTATACTTTACGCACTTGTTACGAAAACTACTATTATTAATTTGGAAACCAAGAATTAGTGTAATAAGTTTACTTATAGTAAAAAAAAAATTGTTTTCAGAATCCGCGTTACATTACGTACATCAGAAAGAAGAACTGTATCATGGTGCTATCGCATTCATTAGAAGTTTACGTACATCTATCTCGGCAGGAGAGCTTAGTTTTAATGAGAATAGTGTTTTGTACCTTGTAAATTTTTCCAAACAAATAAGCAATAATATGTCATTAAAAGCTATTTCAAACAAACGGTAATGCGCAAGTAGAATACCCAGGCTTTCAGGCGGATATGCATCCGGAGCGAAAGGTTATCAATGTTTATGCAGCCAGGGTCATCCGAGGATAGGCATCGAGGGCGCTCGGTGTTACGGGTATTTTTGCGTCCAAGATTAAAATAAAAAGTACATCCCCTACAAAAAAAAAATCAACAATAAAATAGATGCACTTACGGCGAATCGCGCTAGCATTACCCGGCCAGAAAGCAAAGGTCCTACTCATTGAGCCACCGGTTACACCAGGAATTAAAGGTTGAGAGTGGCTTATGTCCATTAGCCATTGCAAGAGCTCGTTTAAAGTAGTATCTACCAAGCATTTGTTGTTTATTTGCTTCTGTTAAATATTCGTAAATGACGCCCGTTAAGAAATAATAAACCTTTATTGTGGATGCGTAAAGCTTCATTAAAGTGGGCTGTAATAGTATTCATCGCATCACAGAACGCTGTGATAGTCTTCGTTACACCTGAGGCAACTGTAATAGTTTTCGGCAAATCACAGGACGCTGTCATAGTCTTTGTTGCACCTCAGGTGGCTGTGATAATTCTCGTCGCATTGTAGGCCGCTGTCATAGTCTTCGTTGCAACACACATGGCTGTAATTTTCTTTGGCGCATCACAGGCCGCTATCATAGTCTTTGTTGCACCATACACAGCTGTAATTTTCTTCGGCGCATCACAAGACGCTATCATAGTCTTTGTCGCAACGAACAGAGGTTTAATTGTCTTTTTATAACATTGTGTAGAGTAATTTTTTTTGTGTATCAATTTAGGCAATTATAGTCTTCTAGCCAACCGTCGATATGTTGATTGGGCTACTTAGAGTGGGTGGTTGACTGCAACATTTACAACTCTCATATGACGAGCGTCATCCCATCATTTTACCTACTGCAAGTACCATTACTTGTTTGTTGATAGTGTACGCTCATTTGGCTACTATGCACAGTGACTCCGCTTTTGTTAGAGGATATCTGTTGCAGCGTTATTGTATTGTGAGAGGAATCTAATTAGGCATATTGTTTGAAGTTGTTCCAGGTGTACTAAGTTGAATGGCGATACGGTTGAGCAACAGATGGGACCTCTACCGGCGATTCGAACGCGTCCTGCACGTCCGTTTGCGATTACTAGCGTTTATGTCACGGGACCACAAGCTTACGTTTGAGAAGTTTTCCACGGTCGTGTCGCAGGTAGAGGCATGAATTAATTATCGACCTCTGGCCTTCATTGAGTGGGACTCAGATAGTGTTTTCCCCCTTACTCCAGGCCACTTTCTGTTGGTGAGCCGCTTTTAGCAATTCTGGAGCCTTTAGATAAGGCAGATGTTTCTCTATCGGTTTTAAACAGGTTGCAGCTTGTCCAGCAAATGCTTATTCATTTTTAGAAAAAATGTAGACATAAAGTCTTGTTCCAGGTGCAACGTAGAGACGAGTGGCTCAAACCAGATCGACGCTTGCAGGTGGGAGACGTCGTTGTTATCCAGGACCTGCTTCTTCGACCCACGCGGTGGCCACTTTCCAGAGTCTTGAAGCTTTACAGCGGCTCTGATGGCCTGGATAGAAAGGCAGATTGAGAAGTAGTTTAGTTGATACTAACCAGAGCCCATAATAAGTTAATTTAGCTGTTATCTAGCCGAGAGTTTTATGATAGTGGAAATAGTTAGCTTTGTACGATTCATAGATTTAATAGCAAGATTGGATAATTTGTTCATGACGGGCGGAACTCTGACTGGTCCATAATATTAAGCGTTGTATAATTTAAGTATCAAATGATCGATGTGTTAAGTGAAAATCAACTGACTGAGATGCATACTTGTTGTATTGTTGCACGATTATCGTGTCGTTACCAAATTATTGTCGCGCGTTTGCTTATAACTAGAAAAATATATATTGATTAATAATGCACTGTTTTGTCGTAACATTTAGCAATTTATAACATGCGAGATTAAGCCGATTGATACGGCGATCAATCAACGCGGGCGGTGAAGTAAGGCCGATTACAATTTCCCCGGTATAAACATAACAATGCAATCTTTAGGGATAAGTATATACTGCATAGCGCAGTGGCTCTTAGGTGCATGTATATATGTTCGTTCGTGCAATAAGACTCCGTATTGGTCGTTTTAATACGTGGGAAGAGGAGGAATTATAGGTGTTTGGGCAGGTACTTATTACGTCAATATATGAGCTACTTGCTCTCTTTTTCCGTAGAACTCGAGCTGATTAGACAGTCTCCGAACAAGGATAGCGGAATTGCGAGTACTAGCCAGCGAGTTAATGTTTACATCAAATCGAGCGGTTATTTTATTAGTTTAGTACAGGTTAATAAAAGAGAGTCAAAAGAACCTGCGTTTCGTTTTTATGTAAACAGAACAGTGCGCAATCCAGTGAAAACTATAAATACTGCAAGTGGCATTATAATCAAGTGACGTAAGTAAAATTCGCTATCCTCTCTTCCGATCCACGATCCTTGACCCTTTCCGATTCTTTTAATTATCGGCTTGCCTTCGAACACCTCGGACTAAGAAGAACTTTTAAAAAACAATATTAAGTGAGTAAAAATAAAGTTCATGCAATAAATTAACTTGCTGTTTCCTGAGTTATGGAAAAAAAACTGTGGTTTTAGATCATGTTGTTATGTGATAAAATATCTATCGAATTGAAAGATGATCATCTCGCTTTCTCCCGCGTTACTAGGTTCAAAGCTTAGGGTTTTGGTAATGTTGCTATTTAATAATCTTTATTTGGTTATGTTGCTATAAAAATTCATTTATTTAAAATAGTACTAACTCGCTGCCCCCTGGGTTACTAAGTAGAAAAGTTGGTATATGGTATCATTGGGAATTATTTATTTAAGTTATAGGGTCTTCGGGTTATTCAAAAATTAGCAAGTTTCTTGGTGATTCTGGTGATGCCCACTCGCGACTTCTAGTGATTTAAGCATCGCCATTAGCATCATTAGAATATACAAATCTGGAAACTCTGCAACACTTATGCCCACAGGGTTGGTATGGCATACGGAACTCTTCTTTTGTTGGTCAAAATCCTCAACTAAAGCCTAAAAATTTTCTGTGTATTAGCGACCTCGACCGACCGACCAAAAAAAACGATTTCTTATAGTACCATAGCTTATTTTAATTTAAACCCACACGCAATATTTCTTGCCCGTAAATATTGAAATTTATACTGCAACATGTTCGATCAAAGCTGGAGTTTTGTGATACTGACAAAAAGTATCAAATGGTATCAGAGTATCAGCAAATTAATTTTCCATTTTGAACGATTATTATCTTTTTCATGCACTTATCATACAAGCTATATATGACTCGTAAGATTCCCGGATATTTTCTAAAACACATCACTACGTATAGTATTGTATGGTTAATTACATAGGTAGTTATTGCGGCCCAGTATGTGTTTCTATAGAGAATAAGCGGACAGTCTATAAAAGTGCTTATGTGTATGTGTCGCGCAACGAAGATGTGTGTGTACATAAAAGTAAAAGAGATTTAGATGGCACAGATTGCTGATCGTCAGCGTTTACGTGGTTGTCTTATAAACACTTTCAGGTTCCTTAAGAGAGATGTACGCGTAACGCTGACAATGCAAATTCTTATACTATTAAAAATCGTTTGGTGAAAAAATACCATTTTTTCACTCATTATACACACTTATTATTACACTTCCTTTTACACATATACAACAAGCGTAGAGTGATGGTCATGTGTACGTGTCGCACGATTCAGTTATGTATGTGTGTGCGTTTATTTGTGTGTGTGTATGTGTGTGTGTGTGTGTGTGTGTTGCATGGGTATGTGTACGTTGTGTGCGTGTGACACTTACTGCAGCGAGGACTAAAGCAATCTCCAAACATACTAGCACTTTTTAAAGAATCGCCTTCTATGCCACAAGTGGCATGTAAACTAAAACAGCCCGGGCTTGTAATAGCATCGACAATTTGACTCATTATGTGTAGTCAATAGGCAGAGTCACGCACGATACGCGTACGTCCTACAGCTACAAAGCGCTGCCGATCGTAGCTACAAAGCGTTCCGCCGCGAGAGAAGAAGTATCAAAGTACATAGGATTGACACGCGTTTATGCTCTACATTTGCATATTTTTAAATACTATAGAGTTACCCGATTTCTACTCTGCTAACTAATCGGTGGTTTGTCAAAATTTAAAACAATGTTAATTGCTTTATCTGCCAGCAACTACCCTTTAGCTACCGCTGAAAAGAAAAATCTTCTCAGTCGAGACGATTTAATGTTTCAGACTGACATCGATTAGCGATTTGTGAGAAAATTCAAAGCAATGACCGTTTTGTTTTCCGCTAAAGATCATCACCAAGCTTTTTAGTGAGAAGTATATTATATACAGATGTTATGAAATTCCTTTCTAGGCTTTGTTATATCATTTGCTGACATCTATCGCTAAGCTTCAGTAGAAAATGAGTACAGCTAATAGTTTTGAAATGTTTCTGATGTTGCATCACTTTCTTTTACACGACTGATTAAGCGTCACCTCTACTATTGTAGGTAAAGAACGGATCATGCAGCATACGATGTTCCCGTTGGTGCCAGATCGGTCGGGATTTACTTTAACACAATAAGAGTATCGTTTGTGTAGATCACGTGCGCGCTCGCACGTTTGTGTGTGTGTGCGCGCGCGCGTGCGTGTGTGTGTGTGTGTGTGTGTGTGAGAGAGAGAGAGATTCACTGGTTATGGAGAGATGCATTGGAAAAAAGTAGGGGGAAAGAGAAATGTGGGGAAAACTCATAACCACTTATGCAAAAGCTCTTGACCGTAAAACAGATAAATAAGTAAAAAATGAACAAATCGGATATAGGGGGAGAGAGAGACCGCAGTATATATTTCCCGAGTTTTATCTGATTGGACCGTACACGCGAGCGTGGGTGCACGACTAGCAGCTAATAAGTGATGTCTGACACCACCACCGACCATCCCTATGTTAAAAATCTTGCAGGCAACGCTACAAGACAATAGTTAGAACACTTAGAAAAACACCTACACCATCACAAGTGGCACATACACTGAAAAAACCTTGAATCGTAGTAGCATCCACAACATGACTTACTATACTATGCGTACGCTATACAGCGTTGGGTCGGCTCTCACTATGGTCCAACAGCGGATACACAGTAGTCGGTTATATTGACTACAGTATTGAAGAGCAAATAGGATATTACTCACATGTAGTAGCCTAGACAGGCCACAGTTTTGTCAATGTAGGAATTTCTGCTACGAAGCATGGTGCAGGAGATGCAGTGCAGTCACTGACGTTGTGCGAACTAATTGAGAGAGAAGCGACTGTTCTGCAAAGTCTTCTTTCCTCCAGTAACACAAAGTGTGACGGTAGGTGCTGAGCGGTAAGCTTGACTAAAGCTTCAGTAAACGGACAAGTTGATTGGTCGCGCAAGCTACCTTTGCGCTAATCTCAACCGCGGATTTAAGCAGGGGCAGCGGCGGCGGTGCGATGATAATATATAATATGAGCGGATTGGTCGCACTAGCCACCATTGCGCATTTACGAGCTGCCCAAAAACGTTCACGGACGCGCAAGCGGTTCGCGCGCGGAGGGGCCACCGCCGAAGTCGCTAAGGTTTTTGACAAACTCTAGTTTAACATTGTGGACAACTGATGGCAACACACGTAGACGTACACTAGGCGGACCGACTAGGTGTGGTAAGACCGTATTCATCAAACGCCTTTTGCGGCACACTGACCGCAAGAATAATAATTGATTCAGACGCATCATTTTTTGTTACGTTGACGGACTAGCTACCGAAATTTTGGATACTATCCAACTTTATGAAGGATCATTCCTGAGTATACATTGGGCCAGTGACTTAAAACTAAAGCTAGTTAATATTGTCACGATCGATTTTGTGGATAAAATAAACTATTTGAGCACATTCCTGTAAGTTTAAAACATATCCAAGCTGATAGGCAAGCATTTCTGTGTGTCTAAACGTCTATTGTGTGTGTGTCACGCAAGTGCATAAGTGTACTCGTATGTGTTGGGTACATGTGTCAGATGTATGTGAGTACGCCTGCTGTGGCGTGTCATTTTATAAAACAATTGAAAAAAGCGACCAGCCTAAGAATCGAAGCGGACAACGTCGTTCTATAAAGCCGATGTGCTGTCCGCTTGATCGTCGACGGTACTCAAATCGGCTGTATTCATTGTATTCTTATTTAATCACACAACTGCTGGGATGTGCCGGATACTATAGAATAGATGCTGGCAGAAGTGAATAAGCTATGCTGGTACGAGCTCACGCTGCTACGAGCTTAAGCTGGTATGAGCTCACGCTGGTTTCAGCTCACCCGCTATAGCACGGTAGTAGTGGGGTGAGTTCCCCGTGCTATAACATGAGCTCTGACGTCGCCGGATAAGCTACGCCAGTATGAGCTCACGCCGGTTTCAGCTCCCCTGCTATAGCACGGTAGTGGGTGGGGTGAGTTCCCCGTGCTATAACATGAGCTCTGACGTCGCGGCTGATACGAGCCGGTACCAGCTCACCCGCTATAGCT
>JAPYYV010006152.1:0-15028 GCA_030522625.1 Copidosoma aretas | reverse complement strand
ATAATGACACATAATAAATCGATAAATTAAGCAACAAGCAAAAACTTAATCCCAAGCAACTGCAACCAAAGAACCCAAACCTATTTTTTTATTTTCTGTTGTCTCCTGTGTCATTGGGTTGAACTTATTCGTTATTTATTAATTATTTTTTTATAAAATATTGAGCGCTGATTAGCTGTGGATTCGTTAATTTATTAAGTAAGCAGCGCGCTGGCTTATATAGCATTCGATTTATTAATGTATTATTTAGGCAGCGCGCTTAGTTACGTAGCAATAAACATTATCATATTTACGAAGAATAAGGAAATAGTAAGCGTAAAAATTCAAGATTATATACTAAACTTCTTCGATTAGCTAAATTTAACGTTTTATTGTATCAAATTAAAATCATACTTAGTAATCGAAACATTATACTGTACTTCAGATATTTCGTCAATTAAAGCTCAGTTACGGGAAGTTTTAGCCCCCTACAACATACCAGCATAACTGATGTTATGAAGTACATTATACATAGCATCTTTACTAGAATGTTTTGAAATTCTTCAAAATTATACTAAAAAATTGCAAATTAAACTTATTATTTCATATTTTATTATGTTTCAAGGATTGTTTCTACACTCTTACGTTATTTTTACTCTAAAAGTGTGTACATGATTTAAACAAACATACGCTTAGTCAATTGTGTGTACTGTAACACACTTTTTGTCTCTTTAATGAATTTCTAAAGATTTTCAACAATTATAGTAAAAAACGTCAATTTTTAATAAATTTTTTCAAATTTTAACAAGTCTAAGGGTGGTTTTAACCGCCTACAACATACCTACACTATGCATTGTTTGAACTGTAATACACTTTTAGTCTGTTTATTTGATTTCTAAATATTTTCAACGATTATAGTGAAAAACGTCAATTGTAAATGAATTTTTTCCAACTTAATCAACTCTAAGGGTCGTTTTAACCCTTTACATCGTACTCACACTATCGATTGTGGGTACTGTAACAAACTTTTTGTCTCTTTAATGAATTTCTAAAGATTTTCAACGATTATAGTAAAAAACGTCAATTTTTAATGATTTTTTTCTAATTTCATCTACTGTAAGGGTTGTTTTAACCTCCTTGAAGGAGATGTTCGAAATCCGGACCACTTTCCCATATTCTGTGTTGAATAAACTGTAAGCTCCAAAAAAAATCATTGAGATTGGTTCATTCGTTTTGGAGATATTTTATTTCCGGAAAAAAACCTGTTTCGTCCCACTGTGCGTCGGCCTCCGAATCCCGCAGTCCAAGTTCTATTCCAGTTTACAGCAATCGTATTTTTCTATTACATCAAATTCTATTAAAATCTGTTTTTAAATAATTTATATCGGTTTATCGTGGCGTAATTCAGCTATGTACGAAAAAAAATAATTTTCCACTAATACTTATTTTGCTAACAATAATTTAAATTAATCAATTTCAATAAGCGATTCAACTCATTAGACGACTGATTGTCCACTTTTTCAAAATGACATTTTTCTCTTATTTCTCGAGTGCATATTTAACTTTTCATCTGAGTGAACTTTTATAACTTTTTTTATTCGTGAATATTCACTTTTTGTACGTGAACGACTTATAACTCAAGCAATAAGTGTATATGCACTTAGAATAAGTGAAAATTCAGTTATTGAGATTTAGAGAGTACACGTTCTGTCTTCTAATCTTCGAATAAAATTTGATGTATATGTAAATACAAAAATTTTTATGACCATTTTACTCAGAAAAATTAATATTGGAAAAAACGATCGTAATACAGTTGAGTTGTACTTTTGTGATAATTTTTTTTAACTATAACCCCCCGAAATAAGGGGCTGCAAATAAAAATAAATGTTGTGGCTGGCCCGATGTATTGACTTATACACGCAAACTGATGATCTAGATGTACTAGCCTATTTTTGTGCAATATTAGTCATAAAATTAAGGTTAGAATCGTTTTTTATGGCATGCGAATAGCGTACATTATCATCCATCACAGTAGGGGTTGAAAATGTGGATTATATGTTATAAAAACGGATTGTATTGATACATGTTGTAGTTAGAACCATCGAGAACATGTAAAAAAAACATCATCCGTTTTTAACAATTTTAACAACTTTTCTATGATTTTTTATAAAAGCGAGGGAAGAATCGAGAATTTCCAACCACTTTAACCTTTCATTTCTCAAAAACCGTCCACCAGCAAACGGATGACAAATTTTTACAGTATTTCTACACAAAAACAAGAATTTTCCTCAAAGGTGCAACCGGTTGCTACACGATTTTTTTTTTTCCATTTTAAATAAATTCGTTTGCGCAAACCGTCCATACGTTTCGGATGACAATTTTTTTAAAGAATAGTTAGCACGTGTATTTAAATGCTTCTACATTTCTATTCGGTTTCTAAGCAATTTTTTTTCACTTCAACTCCCCCCCCCCCCACCTTATTCCCTCATACCCGCCCTTTTAGGGCAGTGTTACATAACAAAAAAGTTTCCATATTGCCTCAGGAACTTAAATACCAACGCTCATCCAGTTGCTATGAACAGGTGAAAAAATGCACCATTTGCAATTCCCCAACTAAAACAAAATAAGCACTGCGTTGTATCTTAATATGATTTCATTAATAATGATAAATTTGTATGCAACCAATTGATTTACCACTTTTAAGTATATAATAATTGTCGCACCTGTAAAATAAGTTGTTACATCTCTAACTTGTAACACTTATCATTATCAACACACTGTTAAACATATTTAAATTAAATTTCATGAAAATGTAATGGAAGCTCATTTCCAAACAGTGAAATAAATTTTAATGCTCTAATTCCATATAATTTAATGTTAGACGCATTAAATTTTATAATTTTTTATGGAATACACATTTTTGCACCGTTTAGAAATGAGTTTCCAGTAACTCAAAACCTGGGCATGAAATAATCATGAAATTTTATACAACATTCATGAACTTTTGTCTGTACCTTTTTGATTGAAATTAAGGTGATTTTTCATGTCCCGCCCCATTAATTTCATTCACTTTCGTGAAATATGTATTTATGCACCGTTTGGAAATGAGAATCCAGTACTTCAAAATCTGGACATAAAATGATTATGAAATTGTATGCACCAATCATGATATTCTAGTAACACCATTTTTAATGAAATTCAAGTGGGATAAATGTTTATATCAATTCTAGATATTTTTAACCGTCACTTATCAGTTTGTATTTCTCGATTTCGGGTTACATGTTAAAAAATAGAATTTGTTATTACGGTATGGGATTTTATACCATAATCTATTTATGGTATGGAGCTTTCCATACTTTCCATACCAGTAATGCCGCCCCTGCCTATGTGCGCTTATGCGAAAAAACTCGATAAAAGGATTGCAGCTTTTTTATAACTGTTTTTGCCACCTCAAATGCAAATAGAATCTCTCCCAATCAAAATATTTTTTACATTTTTCGACTGACTTTACTGGACGTTATAATATCGTTTTATCCCCTCCAGGCTCATTCTCATAGCGAATTTGGCAGGGGCGAAAAGGCTACTAAGCTTGTATAATAATCATAAAAAAAATGTAACTTACTATTCGTTTGAAATTTATCTTTTTTAAATGAATACTATATTTGATTAATGACCTAGAATTGATACTCATCAATAATTTACTTTATTAATCTGGATAAATATTTATTTAAATACAGAAACTGATATGAATTAATATTTACTTTAAGAGAAATAAAAAATGAATAAACTTACTTATTTTTAACGAATAATATAGTATTTGTTGCAAATTAATCTGCTTATCGTATGAAAATTAATATTTACTTGTTTTGGGTATAAATTAATATTTAATTTGCATAAACATTCACTTCGGACTAATCAATTTTAATTACATCAGAATAAAAATATGTTCAAATAGATGAAAAATTAAGTTAATTGTTTTAAAAAAAATAATTTATTTCGTTTAAAAAAATTAAATACTAATTATTTATAATTCTTCTTAATTTATTTAATGTATAATACTATTTTCCTAACACATATTGCCAGAAATCTTGTACTCAACTCTAGCGGGACGATTTCCCACACTCGTGTGATTGACTCACACTCGTGGCCGGTGCCGGTAACCACTGGTCTCGAAAGTGGCATACGACCGTATTCCAAAGTATATCTATATATTATGCTTTAAAGTACAGTCGTATGCCACATTCGAAACCACTGCCGGTAATTCGTTCAAGTCAATCATCACTCGTGCTAGAAATCGTCTTTCCCGCACTTGTTACGTAAATAACTATTATGTTTTCCCGTACTTTCAAAATCTGTGGAGCCTAAAGCAAAAACATAAACTTATAATTTTATGCATCTGTCAGGGGTGGGAAAGGCTATCAGGCTCGTATAATTCATAACTTCCTGGATTAACAGCTGTATATAGGGACGGAAGTATTTGATAATAATTTATATAACATTTTTAACACTTTCCGCTACTTCTAAAATAAGAGGAGCATATTCTTACAACATAGAACTATGATTTTTCTGCATTTGTTGGGGGCGGAAAGGCTGTCAGTCTTAGGAAATTCATAATTTTCAGGCTTCACGGCTAAAAAAATTGCTAATAAATTAATGTTATTTTTACATACTCTATTTGCCACCTTTAAAACCATTTTAGTCTTCTTTACAATAAAAGTGTTTCAAATTTTTTCGTACCTTGAAGGGGAAAAAAGGCCTTGAGGCGTTAGAAAAATAGGGTTTTTACTAATATTTACGGTAACGTATGTGTATATATATTACTGACAGTATCTAAAATATAACTCAAACTTGCCGAATGTTTGTATGTATAACTTTACTATGACATTGTTATGGTTCTTTGATTCAGAATTCATTCACGCATACAATATCAAAGCGTCGCGCAGTGAACGTTTTTCATTTTATTGTTATCTTTGATTACTTTGATACTTTCCATTGAAATATTGGAAATAGAGGGGGTAAAGCTTCGAGTTTGATCCGACAGGGGTCACATTTCAGACTTCGCCAATAAGTAATTTATACTGCATACATACACAATAGTCTTTTGTTTCTAATGATGAGTAGTACCGTCAGGCTTTTGGAATGTGAAGTTTATCGCTCTAACCTGCACGAAGATGTACAAAACAATTCAACTAAAAATCAGTCACTTAAATCGAGTTATTGCGCTACCCTGAAAACTAATACTACTCTCTATTACATTCTTTCATATTAAGTAGGTTTATCCATGTTGGTTGGGCCGGGGTGTAAGAGAGAGGTCCGACTTTTTGCCTCTTGTAGGTTAGAAATGCGCGCGTATGTCGTATCTCTTAACATTGGAGTTTTATTTACGTTTGGGATATTTATGAATATCTTGCTAACTATCTAGTACGTCGATAAAATTTTTTCATTATCATGTTAAGTAATGAGAAATGATGAATAATTTTTTGTTTAAAGTCATGATATTTTAAAAATAGTTCCACTACAGAATTATTTTTCAAAATCTAATTTTCAAATTCACCCGCTCATTACAAGTTTCGACCAATCACGTGTGGGTAAATACTGTGACCAGCAGACGACTGTAGTCTACTGCTGCTTATGTTTATCTGAGATCTGTCTGTCTCACTCACTCTCACAGGTAGATCTCAAAAAACCATATATAATTTTTTATCGTGAAATTTTGAGTGCGACCAAATACATGTTAAGTACCAAATCGATAGAAAATCTTCCGCTCTACACGCTGATTTTTTTAGTTTCTCCCTATCTATTAGCATTTCTGAGATATTCGCGAAATAAACTTTTAAACGCCATTTTACGGAGTTCGACAAAAAAATTTCGTTTTTGATTATTTTTCCCGTAATTTACAAGTTTTATTGCATATAATATCAAAAAAGACCCTTTGGATATCAATTATTAGGTTGAACACAATTTGGATAGGTCTAGTAAGACCAACAAATTGTATTCGGCACGGTAACCGTACTACCAGCGCTGCCCTGACGGCTGAAAATGCAACCATAACCTGTAACATTTCTATTGCTTTGAGAGTTCGGCGGGCTTCATAATAATATTGGTACAGTCTGTATTCAGTGTTATCCGCACAATAAATTATTTGTTTTGATATTTTTATTCATATCTGTGTTGATTTTATTCAAAAACACAGATAATACACCATACAGATTGCACCAATATTATTATGAAGCCCACGAAAACTTCAAAACAATAAAAATGTTACAGGTTATGGTTGAATTTTCAGCCGCCAGGGCAGCGCTGGTAGTACGGTTATCATGCCGAATAATGTATCGTGATGCCGTTAAATTATTCGCCTCCGACACAGTGTACTATGAACCACATAATTGTTTTACAAATTTATACATAAACCAAGAAAAGTACATGAAATCTGAAACAGGCTTCAAAAGATCTTGTGTAATTAGTGTTTTCATTCCATTTTCCAATGTTTTTTTCATGTGCGGTTGTTGATGAACACTTGTAGGTACAATATTGCAAGTAATAAACTGGTTTTTTTGTGCATTCGAAATTAAATAATTGTATAAAATAGTCTATTCACTTTTGGTCATAAACTGAATGTTTTCATAATGAAAATTACATACAGTACATTTACTTTTATTTTTATTTCAAGGCTTTCATTAATAAATAAATTTTTAAAATGGATGATGGTAGTAATAAAAGGACATATCGTGCAATCTTAGATAAGAATTACAATCCCAGAAAAGTTACGAAATGGACACGAAATAAATGGACCAAAATAATTGCCGGTTACACTGATGCATCAAAATGTGAGTTCTCTTCCATTTCGAAAATATTAAAAGTAAAACAGGATACAGCAAAGTAATTGTCAATGAAATTTGGAATAATCCTTTTCTTTTTTTTTAATTTTACTTTTATTCTTTTTTTCCACATCCGGATTCGTAGATAGTTAGTAAGAAAATCATTCTACTAAGACATTTTCGTTCGGCTCACTGAATATGGCGAATATAAATAACTAAAAAAACATTTAGCTAGCTAGGTAGAAGAAGGTACTCTCTATTTTGAGATCCAAAAAGGTACCACCTAGATTTTTTCATTAGTGCCTTCTTAAACTCAGCAAGCAATTTCTCGTGTCTTATTATATATTTATCCAAAAATATTGATATAGTATTTTCAAATTAAATATCAAAAAGTAGCTGAATCAAGCTCAATGTTGAACGACGTAATGAAATTACATTCTTGATATTAAAATATAAATATCCAAGTATCGTGTAATATAGTACATGTCTAAAAATTGAAAAAACTATGTTGTTGATTATCAATGAAAAAAAATTTGCTAAATATCGTACATTCAGTAATGTTCATTGCAATAATGTTGTTCAAGTAATAAAAAATGCGAATAAATCAGTCGATTTTACTAACTAAAGTGTGATAGCACAGTGGTACAAATAATAATTTTATAGCTTCCAAGCATTTTTGCATTTATATAAAGAAAGGAAAGATGAGCAGTATCTAATAGTTGTCCATATGAAGTTACTTTATTTGATATTTTGATTAACTTTTTTTTATAACCAAAGTACATCTTGTAATTAGCGGCTTTTCATGTGGTTAAATAATAATTTATTCTCACACATTTTTTATTTATTATGTGTCCATAGTAACAAGAATTGTAAGCTCATCTGGACATGTGACCGTAAACAATGACCCATCGCGTAGTACTGATCAACATATAAATTATAGTGATGGGCATCCACCAAAATCAGATTCTGTAGATGATAATTCGGAAGATAGTGATCATACTATAGAATCCGATGACTTTATTGATACTAATTTTAGAGATGAGTTTACAAACAAAAAGAGAGCAGTATCTAATTCTGTTCCAGAAAAAAATTCGAATTGTGAGTGTATCATTCAAGATCAATTATATCAGACAATATATGCAACAGATAACGAGAACGAAGACGAATCCGAAGATGAAGAAAAGGAAGAAGAAAATGTTTCTTCTGATGGATTGAAACCTTCATATGCAGATTATAAATTAACAGCGATTAGTAGGGATAATCGCATTATGTTTAATGAATCGAATACATCAGTTGCCGATGTTATATTGATTATAAAGTGTATCACGATACAATTTGGAGTTACTAGAGATATGCAAAAAGCTCTCGTAAATTTGATTAAATTATTAGCAGGTCCTCAGTTTGAAACTTGGAATTTCTCTCCGCATTTGCTCTCCAAAGTATTAGCGCCACCACCTGACAAGATGTTGAAGCATTATTACTGTAACACATGTTTTGTCGTATTAGTAAGTGTTAATTTAAATAAAAACCTAACTACGTCGATAAATTGTTCAAAATGTCAAGAATCAATATTTTCATGCACGCAGTCAACAAATTATTTCATAACTTTTGATATAAGATATCAATTTCAATTATTATTAAATCGACCTAACATACAAAAGCACGTCAAACAGTTCGCTGAAAAACGTAAAATCGCTGAAGAGAATGGAGAAGTTATATCTGATATACATGACGGTGAAAAATACAAGGGACTCCAAAAGTTAATACCTGGAGTGTTCACCTTTAATCATGGTTCAGATGGTGCAAATTTATTTCATGGAGCCAAAAAAATGTATTGGCCTTTGGATCTGTACTTAAACGAACTGCCACCAGATATTCGCTTTCATCATTCCAACCTTATTTTATGTGCTTTATGGCAAACCGAACATGAGCCAAGTCCAGAGTTTATGAATTTGTACATGTCAGTTCTTGTAAAGCAATCCCAAGAGCTGGAAAAAAACGGTGTTCAAATAACAGATTGTCAGACAGGACAAACTTACGAACAAAAAATTGTAGCTTTTTTTTCTTGTGATGATAGTGTAGCAAGACCAAAACTACAAAACAGGTTCCAATTCAATGGAAAGTTTGGCTGCAGTTGGTGTTATCATCCTGGTGTGTGGGAAGCGGGTTCACGGCGCTATCAATTACAAAAAGATGATTCCCCAATGCGGACCCATGAAGATCATTTGAAAGATATACAGTATTGCCTTAAATACAATAAAGTGTGTAGAGGTATCAAAGGCGATTCGGTTTTCACTAGATTGCAACACATTGACATGGTTTGGTATTTTCCGCCTGATTATATGCACGGGATCCTGTTAGGGATAGTTCGGCAACTTGTAAATTTTTGGCTATCGTCTTACTTAAGCAAGAAAGATTTAAATGAAGTAAAGAAAAGGATGGAAAATATTCAACTAACACGTGATTTACGACGAAATCTTCGCACTCTAGATTATATAAGCAAATACAAAGCGCTGGAATGGAAGATCTTGCTTTTATTTATAATTCCATGTTGTATGCATGATATTTTACCGGCTCATTTGTTCAAGTCTTGTTTGTATTTTGTACAAAGTATCTACACTTTATTACAAGATGAGATAAAAGTGTCTGATTTAAATGTTTGCGAATACAATCTTTTAAAGTTTACTGGAGAGTGTGAATTATATTATGGCGTTCCGTTCATGACCTTTAACGTTCATTCGGCTAAACATTACAGCTTAGCAGGCCGGGTTTGTGGTCCAATTTGGGCATATTCTGCGTTTCCATTTGAAAATGGTATTTATCACTTTCTAAGAGAAATGAATGCTCCGAATGGATGTTTAAAACAGCTCTCTGATAAATGGATAGGGCGGCTAATTGTTAACAATTACATTGCCAATGTTAAAGATAAATCACCCGTGGTACAATATTGTCATTCTTTATTAAAAAATAAAGAACAAATACAAAATGATTTAGTTGTTGATAAAACAACTTTCATAGGAACTGCAACATATAATGAAAAAGCTCAATCTCTCTTACGAAACATTTTGAACGAATGCGCCAAAGTGAAAGTTTTTCATAAATGTATCCATGACTCTAAGTTTATCCATACTGCAAATTATAATCGGACATTAAAAACTAATGATTTTGTTGCACAAACAGTAGATGATGAAATTATTGAATTGCAGTATTTAACCGTTGCTCTAGAAAAAGGATATATTTGTGGATACAAGTGGATCGTAGGCAACAATGAGTTGAATGGTAGTGAAGAGGAACCTATTGTTAAGCATATTTTTAAAGTATTTGATACTGAGAAAGCTTTCGTTGCTATTGAAATCAACAAGATTAAACGTAAGGTCATAGTGATTGACAACGGAGATCAAAAATATATTTAATTTCTTCCGAACTCTTACGAAAGTCACTGACAGTGTGAAACATAGATACCACGAAACATCTTGTATATTCAGATATATTGATATTATTTTTATTTCACGTTCTATACTGTTACTTAATTGCAACTATGAAAAAAATGTCCTGAAATGCACCTAATCAAAATAAACATTATGCTAATAGCGAATGCAGTTACTAGATCATTATTGTACTCTATCATATACACAGTTTATATTTTTCGAACAAAAAATAAGTTGCGTCTACAATACTAGTATATCTTGGGTGCTACTTAAAATAGTAGGTAAGATATTTTTTAAATACTTTACAGTAGAGTACGTAAAAATAACAAAAGAGAATAAAATAAATTTTTAAAACCACTGCCAATTTTTTAGCGTGGTCGTTTATTTCAAGACGATGGATTATTTAAGAGCTTTTTATAGTTAAAATAAACCAATGAATCTTGTCTTTGTAAAGGCATTGGCTCTTCTAGCTTGTTTTCCATTCTTATTGAACTTTGAATTATTTACGAGATACATGCAGAAGGAGAGATTCTGGGTATCTAATATATAAAAATACAAATTGGTAATTCCTCAGAAAGATGATGTAACAGGGTTTCTGGACAAGTCTCACTATTTTTGAAGTAAGACTAAAAAATTAACTATCAAGAGGCTTTGAAATGGAAAATAAAACTATTTTTATGATTTGTTGGATAAAAATATTTTCGTACATTTGGATTAGATTTTCTCACTCCTAAGGTAGAAAATAATCCTTTTTTACCACGAAAAATCGTTATCTCAACCTTAATATTTACAACTTAGACAATTTCTTGTACTACTCTAAGGATAAAGAAAAAATGCACGCGCACATACACACATACACACACACACACACACACACACACATACACACACATACGAACACTGTTTCTAGCGATGGTGTTTCTGAATTAAATATCAAAGATTTTCTTTGGCTATTATTGCGAAACATTTATCTCAAATCACAAACTTTATTTTATAACATTTCTTTGAAAATACAAATTTTTTGCTTATAATACATTAGCGTTGCAATTCTCACATCATATTCTTTACGTATTAGGAATATTACAATTTCCTTATTACGGTTTTTATTATTTTTCATTTTTTTTTTTAGATGAACGTTAAGGACAATCAAAGTACTGCCCCAAGCGTACTAGAAGTCACATCCACAGTTGTGCCAGAAAAAATTTTATGTAGCAGTTCAGAGCACGAGTCAAGCGATACCAAAAATCAAACAAAACTTCGGGAGAAAAAAGTTGTAGTGAAGAAAGAAACGGCTAAAAATTCCTTAAAGGTATTAAGTGGTATATCACGTTGCAAGGAACAAAGTATAGTAATTCCCCCTCGTGCATGATTACCTCCCGAGAATATGCCGTATACTTTCGTACCGTGTAGCGTAATAGAATATGACGCACCTGGGGTGAAACAGTAAAGAATGGTTTTCATCGCACGTATATTGCCAAGGCGAAGCTGAGGGTGGTAAACGTGCAATCTGATCATTCTTTATTTCCTCCCGTGGTGCGTGTACGGTTTTTCACAAATTTAATCATACGAATGTTTACGCTGGGGAAGGGAAGTCCAGGGGTGATATTCCGAAACTTTTTCTCGCCAAGTGGGCCTATGTCATAGCATAGGCTGGTCTACTGAACAGTAGTTACGGAATACGGCCCCAGTCAATAATTTTACGTATGACAAAACATTTTTTTTTCTTTCCAAAACATTAACTTTTAAATTAATTGTACCTAATAGTTGAGACACAAAACCGTCTTTTGGTGAGGGTATGCTGCAATAAATTTTCTTTAATTTATCCATTTCCCTGAACAATATACATTGTTTTTTATGTAACGTTTTCAAAATAAAAATAAATCTATCATAATTAGAACATACGTATAACAGCAAAAATATGGTATTTCAGGAATTGCATGGTAATGTTGGATCTCATTCTGACGATGAGGAAAAAAAAAAAAAAAGGAAAAGGAAGCGCAGTAGTAAAGGAACAAAGGAGAACACAGACGTATCACCCAACGAGGTATTATTGACAGCACATGTGATATTATTATTATTTTCATTTTATTCACGATGTTCAACATGAATGCAAAAAATATTGTTTTCGTTAAGCTCGCGATTTCACGCGTACGAAGCTATAAACGTATCCACAAATTCAAGTCTTTTACACGTTCTGAGAAAAAATATATTTTGATTCATGATTGATATACTGATTTTCCTCGCATCATGATACTAAATTTAACCTTACCCGCAAAACATTAAATTGTACTCTGATGAACATACAGACGTGAGCGCAGTATGAATCAGTCATGCACTGCCTGACTCTCATTCAGATAACGTGGGCTTAAATCTCACTTTTAAATTTTCACAAGTTCACCTTAATCCCTTAATAGGTATGATTAATGAAATTTTTTTTTACATAAATGTTGTATAATGTAAGTAACTGCTTCAAAAAAACGGAAAAGTGCACCACGGGAACCTCCAAATAAGAAACAAAAGGATACGGGTCCTAAAATAAAAAAGTATAGAAAGGATTAGTAAAAGATTGAAGATCGTACCGCAATCAAGTCAGACAATCAAACTGAACTCTTTTGAAAAGCCTAAGGTATGATACGGAAATTGGGATGACGTAATTTTGCCTATCCAAAATTATACCTTATATCGAAGTTTCGCCAAAGTTCTAAATTTCCAAAAAAATAAGCGAAATTTCAGAACTAAGGCAAAACTTCGGTATTAGGCGTAATTTATGTTCGGCGAAATTACATTGTCCCTGGATATGTATCAAAATTTTGTTAATTGAAAAATATTGTTTTGATGTGCATATGCATTAAAGCAGTACAAGCCCCAGACTTGTCACAACAACAGTGAAATAAATAAAACTTAATTAAATATTTATATCGATTCTCGAATGAAAATTGGACTCACATGATCAATTGAAAATAATGTTGTTGCAGGTCTGATGTATGTATAATAATTATAAAAATGTGTATGAAGGTTGTTTTAACGCTAATTAGAAAACAAAATTAATGCAGGTTTCAGATAACCAAACAAACAGTAGTCTGCTTGGCTCGGAAAAAGATCTTAATGATACTGACAATAATGTTCTGAACTTAGAAGAAATTCCCCAAAAGGTTAGGATTACTGTAGTTCATAAATACATTTTTGGGTTTTAAATTTATATATGTAGGTAATAAGCGTATATACGAATTATTTAATGTAATTTAAAAATTCATAAAGGTGTCACAGGATACTGAAATCCGCACTGCACCGCAAATTACTGATCACCTTCCTAGTAAAGACACTGAAATGCAAGAAAACATTGTTAAAGTCGATACTATTAACAATAAGCAGGTGCCTGGCGGAGAAAAATTAAAGCCACACGTTACAACTGACGATAGAGCAGAAGTCCAAGACTACAACAACATTATTAAAGCTAAGAAGAGCGATAAAGATCCAAGTACAAAAGAAATTAAGAAAAGCAAGGAAACCGAAAAAAGGAAAAAAAAGAAGCTAAAACAGAACAAAAAAGAAAAAGATAAATGTGCTAACTGTATTGAAATAAAAAAATCTCTTGATAAAGTTGAAAAAGCTCTTGATGACAAATCTAACGAACTTGAAATGCTGAAAAAAGAAAATAAAGTTATTCTGGCACGAAACGCAGCTTTGCAAGATAAAATATTGAATAAAATAGACGAATATGGTAAGTTTTTAAGGATCAGTATTTAAAATTAAATAAATATTTTGTCTTACTTAAAATTAGATGTAATAATTATACATACTATGAGAAAAATGCTACCAACAAATTAGCACATAGCGATGGCTCGGTAAAAGAAAGCGCTAACTCAGAGTATGCTTCAAAAAGCGCCAACTCAAAATTGGATTCATAAAAGTGCTAGCTCGGAGACTTTTTTTCTTTTAATTTTGTAGTGACAGCACTGCTAATATTTGTATTTCATCAAAAAACGGAAATGAAAAAAAAAAATGTCCGAGTTGGCGCTTTTTTGGAATTCAATTTTGAGTTGGCGTTTTTTAAACAAAATTATGAGATAGCGCTTTTTTAAACCAAATTGTCAGTCAGCGCTTTTTTGAGTTAGCGCTTTCTTTTACCAAGCCATCGATGGCTTCCTCCAGATAAACTATTTCTGCCAAAACCATATTGCTTAGTTAAACAATTTTTAAAATAAATTTTTCAACAAACCCTATGTTACGACTCACATGAGCCTAACGTAAAAGTTACGTGGTTAGGAAATAATCATAGACTAAAAATATTTGAAAATCTTTCTTGTACAGCCCCCTTGTTTGTAAAAAAATGAATTAAGAGCATGAGTGAATAAATCAGACGTAAGATATTTCCGTGATGGAGCGGTAAACAAACTCGCACACGGTTTTATTTGAATACAAGCTGTTCATTTCTCCCAACAGTAACAAAAGTCGCATATCTAAAAAGAAGACCGTTTTTATTATTATTATATTTTTATAATGTAGCTTCCAGAAACATTCAACCATTTGATTTAGAAAATCTTGGAGATATTTCGGTCGGATTTCTCGACAAAGAGAGGGATCAGGTAAATCATTAATATATGGGGAACAAAATTGTAAACGTTACTGTTGAAGCAGTTATTAATTGTACTTTGAAATTGTTTTAGTACTATTGCGGAAATGAAATATATATACCAACACACGCGTAAGTAGTAAGGGTAGGGTTCTGGCAGACAGAAGTCATAGCTATATGTCATACGGCTGGCGCCAGTGGGTCCCTGGGGGGTTGGAAAATCCGAGCGG